>JAOEHQ010021439.1:0-14454 GCA_025447715.1 Asclepias incarnata
GTATTGCATGTGTATTCATAAAGGTTTGACTTTGCATTTGTATAATACATGGATATTATCGGTGTCTTCTAATTAGTATTATTATTTACTGAATATCCATCGTAGTTTACAAAAAGTAAACAAATATTAAGTTAGATCAAGTGGTTTGTGCATAATATTAAAAGGCAGAGGTCATGGGTTATAATCTTGTCTTTGTCTTTTTAATTTGCTATTTAAATAGAAATGTATGATACTTTTATTTAGTAAATATATTATATTATTTATTAATTTTTATCTCTTTTAATCAAATTTTAAATTTTTTTTAACATCATCACGATTTTCTACAATACTAAATACTATTACAAAAAAGATTATTGTTAGACTTAACTCTTTTTTATAATCAAAAAAGAAAAATGATAAATAAAACATTAAATAATAAATTATTTAATATTACACAAATGATTTATAAACACACGGTCAAAATAATTTATTAAAATCTTTGATATTATAATAAATATCTTTTGAACATACAACATACTTTTTTTTATATTATGTTATCTATACTATTTTATAAAACATTTACAATTTGTGTTAAAAAGCAATAATATATATAAACATGGGATGGGTGTTACAAAGTTTTTTGGAACCAATGTGATACAATATAACTTTCATATTATTATCAACGGTGAGTTTATCCCATATTGCTGATGAAAAACTTGAAATGGGATGCACACTTTATAAATATGGAAGTAATTGCAATACTAGAATTATGGTAGATGTTTTTTTGTGTGACTATTCATCAAAAGTTATTGCAAAATGATTCAGTTTATATTAGGGTTAATCAACGTCAGTATAAAGGTGCCTTCAAAATTAAAAGTCACCGCATTGCGCTTTCTATTTTATAATAATACGAGTATTTAGATTGATAGCTTTTATTATTATTATTATTATTATTATTATTATTATTATTTGGTAAGTTTTATTTGATATTAAGTAGGAAACTTGATACATATGATTAACTCAAATTAAATTGATTAATGAAGGTAACAAGGTACTCTCTCGACCTCGTTTAAAAAATCTATTATGATATGAGCGTTTAAAAAATTTATTATGATATGAGCGATGTGTTATTTTGAGAACCCTTAAAATAAGAACAAGAGAACCAATTCTGGTCATAGATCTTAAAATCATAAAATTTCATTTAATTCATTAAAAAACTTTTATCTCAAAAACCGTACATCATTAGATGAAAAAAAATATAGGTAGTCTTAAAATTTCGTCATTATTCATTAAAGAAGTCATCTGATATATTTTTGACGACTTTTTAATTTTCATTTTTTTGGTAATTATAGATATGCAAGTTACATACCTTACACATGTGAAAGTAAGATATCTAAATAAAATTAGTTCATTTATACATGTGCAAGTTATTTATATCGCCGCCACCGAAAACTGTGATTCGAAGTGGACTTTTCCCTTAAGGGTATTAATAAAGGGTAGCTGGTGGGGGTGATAGGTCAAAAGGGGTGATAGGTTATAGGGGGTGATCGGTAATGGAGTGATCTACCTGACGGGCTCCACCCTTAGCCATCATGACTCCGCCATGGATTGACGAGCTCCGCCCTTACCCGCCATTGCTGTGCAGATATGATCATTTAGTAATTTATATGCGAAAGCAAATGTTTTACACATGTATAAATATATAAGTACAAACAAAAAAAGAAATAAAATTAAAAAGTCGTCAAAAGTATATCAGATGACATCTCTAATGAAAGATGACGAAATTTTAAGACTACCCATATTTTTTTCCCCCCGTATGACGATATACGGTTTTTGATATAAAATATTTTGAATTAATTAAATGAAACTTATGATTTATCAAGATCAATGGTCAGAATTGATTCTAGCGTTTTTTTAACCCTTCCCTTACAGTGGAACTGTGCATATATGCAAGGACGGTACCGGAAAAAAAATTTCAAAGGGGCAAAATCAAAAAATCCATGAAAAAAAAAATCCAAGGGGGGGCAAAATTTTAAAAACCCATAAAAACATTTAAAAAATCCCTGAAAAATTTAAAAATACATGACAAAATTTAAATTTTGAAGGTGGGCATTGACGCCCCTTGCCCACCTTTTAATACCGCCCCTGCATATATGTACCTAATTTACAAAACCTTTAAACCTTTCACTTCACTTACATCCCTTCAATTCAACTACTCTTTTGACATTTGTGTTTTTACTAGCTTGTATGTTAGTGGGGAAGTATATACTTTATCGTCCTTATGATTAACTTAACAACTAATAAGTGTACTTAAAAAGAGAGAATCATATATACACATTTTAATTTATTTATGTGGTAGATACTTATATTGTAGATTAAACACTATTTTTGATGTTAAAGCATTTGATACAAGCTTGTTAAGAATATTTTAACTATTTTTAGTTTTTTTAGAAATGCCATTTATTGAAGTTGAGTTATAACTGAATTTCTTTTGAAGATAATTTTACCAGTATGTGTGTAATTAGGAAGAGAGTTTACTCAAGGCAAAGTAAAATCTAAGTGTAAGAATTAAAATTATACATGTTTTAATGTACCACTCCAAATTTTTAGATATTACTAAAAGTAATATATTTGGGTAAATAAATATTGATATATTATGAGATGAGCTAGTAAATATTATTGATAAACTAAATATATTACTAGAGGTTGTAATACCCAAATTTCGTACAACAACAACAACATGACCCAATCTCTACAAAATACTCAAATTTCGTAGTGAATATTAAAAGTAAAATTTTAAATGGAAAGATGATAGAATTATGAAGTCTGGTATTATTATTATTATTATGCGGGGAATGCCAGATGAATTGATTGATAGGCTAATGGATGTAATTTAATTAATTATATGATTATAATAATAATATATTTATGTGATGTATTCTATAATTGCAGATTTTATTGGACGTGCGGAATCAATAACAGAAATGATGGATAATTTGAAGTTATGCTCTACCAGTTAAGCTATTTCCGCTACAGAATGAGAAAAATCATTTGTCTCTTACGTGTTCCGTTTGTTTTACCGACTTTGTATCTTAACCTCAGACATACATGAAATCTTTTGTATTGCACTTCTGGGTAGCAAACAAACATTACATGATCGGTTGTACATTATAATTATAGATAAGGTTGTTCCCGCCGCAACGCGCGGGGTAACCAACTAGTACTATACTATGGTCAAAAGACCACCTTCCGAAACAATCCAAAACAAAAGAAAGTCGGCAGGAAAAAATTGGCGAGAGCAAGCCAGTCAGAAAGACGAAGAAGATAAGAAGAGAAAATTTGCATTTCGGGCCAAACCAAATGTGTCAAATCATACGTAATTAGTTATAAACTTTGATTATCATCTTTTTCAGGTATTATTTCTTAGTTTTGTTGTTTTATTTGAAGTTATATAAAAATATTTAGAATTAACAAAATGTGACCGTTTGGATCTATATTAATTTCTTAGTATTTACATTTAGCTAGAAAACATATATTAAATTTTGGTAAGATTTTGATACAATTTTTGCGTCACCTTACATGAAATAAAAAGGTTAAGAAAAACTATAAAATTTATAAGAAATGATGAAATAATCATAATGATGTGATAATAATTTGTTTGAGAATTTTTGGGTACGAAAAAGTTAGAAAATATGATATGTCTATTTATATATTATATGAATTTGGTTAATAGGTAACTAAAGATTTTGAAGAATGCAAGTAGATGTTTTAGCTATGCCACAAGTAAGTATACAAACTATTATTAAATATGCGAAATAAATATAAATTGGATATTTCTAAAATGTGATAGTTTGGTATATAGTTATTATATACTATATATATGATGAGTATGAGAATATTATCGTCGTTAAAAGAAATGTTTTGAAATATTTGGTAAAAAGTGGGCTATTAGTTGTTGAAACAAGTGGAATTGTAAGAAGTGGACGTAATTAAAATCACAATCACACATTATAATAAAGGACCTTTAAAATGTGACGTTTTTAAAATATCATTTAGAAAATTTCATTTAAACTCAAGAACTAGAGTGTTTGACTCTAATTTAAGATAACATAATTAAGATAATACCTTTGGGTTGGACAAAGAATAGCTCTACAAATCAAATCACAAAGCCAAATAAATTTCTTGTTTCCCTCCTTTCCTTCTTCTGTTTGACACACACCCTACGCATATACACTTGGGTCTTGCTATTAAAATTGAAGTTATTATTATTATTATAAATGTTAATCTCTACTATTGGATAAGAAAAATTCCGAGAAGTAGTTGATGATATGGGTAGAACAAGGTAGACGTGTTGATCGGTCGGGTTATTTGAGTTTCGGGTTATTTGGGTCGGGTTATTCGGGTTTCAACAAATTATAAATGAACCCTTAACCTAAACCGAATAAGATTTGGGTTATTTGGGTTCGAGTTGTTTGGGTTTGGGTTATTTGGGTCGGGTTTTGGATAACCCAAATAAGATGTGATGTTGAGTTTGAAACGCATGGAGCTTATAAAGGAATTTTTTTTAATTATACAACAATATAATTTCAACTTAAAAAACATAGAAAATGATACTCTGTATAGTGTAGATTAACAAATAACTTATATTCAAAGGTGTTTCAATAATTTTGATTATCTAGTTTTTAATTTTATGCATAAATCATGGTTATATTAAGTGAAGAGAAATCATAGATAAAATAGCTAAGTTACAAACTATTTAAAATAATATAAATTAATTTATAAAGTAAACAATTTGACAATATATAACTCAAATATTATTTAACAAAAAATACATAAGTAAAAACTAGTGAAGTTATTGTTATTTGAATTTTTAATACAAGACACATATTATAACTATTGTAATATTGCAATAACTTTGTATAATATTAATAAAAGACAAATTGTTATGTTTTATTTTTATCTATAAAAATCCAAAAAATATAAAATAACTGAGTGAGAGTCACATTTAATAGGGAAGATTAGAAACATTGAATCATCAAGTCAACTACACAATATATATTATAATTTATACATAATTAAAAAGTTAAAATTTTTTATATGGGTTATTCGGGTTAACCCAAATAAAAAAATATTATTCAAAATCCAAACCAATTAAAATTATATGGATATGGTTAACCGAATAACCAACCTAAAACTTCAATAACGCAACCCGTATAAACTAAATCTATTTAGATCGGGTTAGGTTATTTAGATATGGTTTTTTTTGAATCCCCATGGATAATAACACGGAGTAATAATAATTGTGTATATAAATTTATAGAAGATCAGGTTGTTCACCAATATGAAATCATCGAAAGAAAAGAAAAAAATCGCAGTAGATGTTAAATTGATATCTACGCGCCTCCAAAATCCAAACCCATCACTTCTCTTTTCTTTCTGCCGGAAACTCACACACAAGAACGCACACTCTGTTTCCCAACCAATCAAAAGGTATGCATGTATATATATATATCTAATAAAATAATAGTAGATCTCGTATCACTTAATTCTATTTCCAAACGCCCCAAATCTTACCTCTTTTCAATATCTTTTCTTTTTTCTTTTCGTATCAATCAATCCCAAGATCACCACTTTTCTTTATTCATTTCAGATCTTTCTATCTTATATACATATACATACTTGTTTATATTTACTTTTATTAATTAACTTCTTAATTCCCGTTTAGGGTTTTTTTTTTTATTATTTATAATTTTTAGGGAGAAATTTGTTTAGCTGACTAATTAAACCAATATTTATACTTTGCATGTTTCAGGTGATACTTTGAAGCTTAATTTGTGGTCCAAGTTTCCACCTTTTTGCTTCTTTAATCTAATTTAGGTTAGTTTTGTATCATCTTTTTTATGTTTTAGTAATCGGGGTTTTATTTTAGGGAGGTTTTAGAAGAGGGGTTTGTGTGGTTGAGATTCATGGAAGACAATTTAGGTTCGGTTTCGGATTCGATTCCTTTAGATAAATCTAGGGTTATTTCTGTTAAGCCCTTAAGATGTCTTGTTCCAATTTTTCCGTCCCCAGCTGCTTCGTTTGCCACGCCGCAGTCTTTACCTTTTGCGTTTGTAGCTCCAACGGGTCCGTTTCCTCCAGGGGCGTCGAAGTTTTTCCCTGTTTTTGTTCCAAACGAGCCTCAGGGGCAAGGTAGTGGGCCGAATGGCCCGAATGTTCCCACTGGTCTGAATGTTCCGGCTGGTCTGAATGTTCCGACCGGTCTGAATGTTCCGAATGTTTCGAATGGTCTGAATCAGGGAACGCCTGACACTATCCCGTCACCAGTTCCTTTGAATTCCTTTAGGACACCGGCTTCAGCAGAAAACAAGTCACCCGTTCCTTTGAATTCTTTTAGGACGCCGACACCAGTACCGGCCTCAGCAGAGAACAATGTGGTGCGTAGAGGAAGACCGAGGGGGTCTAAGAATCGTGAAACACATGATGATGTACATATTGAAGATGATGGTTATGAGAATGGGTTCACTATAGATACAGAGGACAACAGTGATGTCATCAGGAGAAAGCGTAAAGGCCGGAAAGTTGCCAAGGGTCCACAGGCGGTAGCTGTTTCTAGCTCTGAAGTTGATATTGATCCATTGGTTAATCATCTTTTGAGATCTTTTAATCTTGTGGATATCGATACGTCTCTTCAGGCTGACAGTGATCATGATTTGGTACAGCGGGTGGTCATGGTCTATAATTTGCTCAGGAGAAAGATCCTGCAGCTTGATGATGCAAGGGGTGTTATACCTGGCATATCAAGACGTGCAGACTTGAGGGCGGGTACAATCTTAATGAATAAAGGAGCTCGGGCTAATACTAAAAGGCGGGTTGGTGCAGTACCTGGTGTCAATATTGGTGATGTTTTCTTTTTCCGAATGGAATTGTGTTTGGCGGGATTGCATGCTCCGATTATGGCTGGGATTGATTATCTGAGTGTTAAGGTTAGTGGTGATGAAGAGCCTATGGCAGTCAGTATTGTTTCCTCCGGAGGATATGAAGATGATGGAGACGACGGAGAGGTGCTAATTTATAGTGGTCAAGGTGGTGTTCAGAGAAATGATAAATTAGTGATGGATCAAAAGCTTGAAAGGGGTAACCTGGCTTTGGAAAAGAGCTTGCATCGAGGCAATGAGGTAAGAGTCGTTCGTGGTCTTAAAGATGGAACACATCAAACTGGGAAGATATATGTTTATGATGGAGTATACAAAATCCATGAGTCTTGGATAGAGAAAGGAAAGTCAGGTTGCAATGTTTTCAAGTACAAAATGCTCAGAGTTAGGGGTCAACCAGAAGGATTTGTTTTATGGAAGTCAATTCAGCAGTGGAGAGACGGTACTAATAAACGGGTTGGAGTTATCCTGCCCGACCTTACTTCCGGTGCTGAAAATTTGCCCATTTGTCTTGTAAATGACGTGGATGGTGAAAAGGGCCCTGCATATTTTACTTACTCTCCTAGTCTCAAGTATGCAAAGCCTTTTGCTTCTTCTAAATCTTTAAGCTGTAGATGCTCTAACGGATGTCAACCTGCCACTAACTGCCCCTGTGTTGAAAAAAATGGGGGCTATCTTCCGTATTCGACTGCTGGTGTTCTTCTGAGTCATAACCTAGTGATTCATGAGTGTGGTCCTTCTTGTTTATGCCCTCCTATTTGCAGAAACCGAATTTCCCAAACGGGTCTAAAACTCCGTTTAGAAGTGTTCAGAACAAAGAATAAGGGTTGGGGACTTAGATCTTGGGACCCCATTCGGGCTGGAGCTTTTATATGTGAGTATGCAGGTGAAGTGATTGAGAATGGAACAGATAGTGATGATGATTACATATTTGATACTACCCGAACCTTTGAACCATTGGAGCCCGTGCCTACTGATGAGCCCGTAAAGGCTCCGTTTCCACTAATTGTCAGTGCCAAAAATAAGGGAAATGTGGGTCGTTTTATGAACCACAGTTGTACACCTAATGTCTATTGGCAGCCAATTTTGCGTGAAAAAGAAGAGGAATCATATCTTCATGTTGGATTTTATGCCATCAAACACATTCCTCCATTGCACGAGTTAACATTTAACTATGGAATTCCACGTGCTCAGAAAACCGGACCACAGAGAAAAAAGTGTTTGTGTGGATCGACCAAATGCAAAGGTTATTTTTACTAGCCATCCAGATGAAGTTAGTAAAGATTCTCAGATGTTGTCTTTTGTAAAAGGTTAGGGTTTTCTTTTTACCTTTAGTAAGTTATTTAGTGCATGTTTTTTGTGTTGTTATTTTTCCGTGTGCTAATTGTAGGTAATCTGAATTCGAACTTTATATGTTGTCAGTTATGGTCAATTTTCATTCGTAGAGCTGAAGTCATCCTTTAGTCGTATTTGTAGTTACTTTTACACTCGGTTTACTATGACTTATGCTATTCGATTATGTATCTAGAATAGTTTCTTGAGGTGAGTTGTGTATAGCATTGTTTGAACTATTTTGATTTTTAGCTTGACAGTGATGCTCACTTTTTTGGTTTAGAAATTCTGCCTGTGTAATGTTAACTCTTGAGATCAGGCATTTTGGTGTCTTTGGTTGTCCTAATGGGTAGGGGTGTGCGTTAGTTCAAACCATGCTGGAGCTAAACTAAAATTAAATTTTTGCATGATAATAGAATGAAAACGAAGCATTTGTAAACTGGTTCTAGTTTGGTCGGTTTGGTTGTCCTAAGGTTTGTGGTATGATTAGCTATGGCCGGTTGCTCAACGTAGAAGATGGTTTGTTTTATAACAGTGGTTTGGTTTGATAGAGTGACAATTAGAGTTGGCAAAATAGGCGAGTTGAGGAGCTGTAAGTACTCGGAACCGGAACAAGACGGGTCATTTATTTAAACTGCTTGAATCATGTCGGGCTAGATTGATCAACATATACTTTTTAGTGTAAATAATTAATTTGTTAAATAGATAGTTACTTTAATACAATCATAATCTGATTGTGTTTAATATAATGATGTAAGAATGAATCGCCAACTATTATATGTCTGACTGCTAACATCAGGTAAAAGACACTAGGGGGTAACTTTTAAAATACTTGAAACATGTTTACATACCTATTAAGTAATGATTAGTTTCTTATGAATTCTTCACCTTTTTCTTTCTCTTGAAAGGTTATGATTGTTCATTAGAATAGGTTTTTGGAAATCAAAAATACTTTATACATTTTTTAGTGTTAAAATGTAATCATAACTTATGAAAGCAAGTGGGACTTCCACTTCACGCTGATCCATTTGGATAATAAGAAGTAATAATTGTTTGCTCACTAAACCTTACCTTTTTCATTGTATTAAAAACTACAAACACAATTGTCCAGTTTAGCACCCTGAAACCCACCCCATACCCGATACGCAATCCTTCAACCCGACCCGAATTTTCGGGTTACTTTGTCATCCCTAAACACAAACTTGTTACAGAGTTTTGTAGTCTTCTAAGAGGGCCCCCTATGGTCTCTTCGGTTGGTTCGTTGGTTTGCAACTCAAAACCGACACCATAGGCACGCCCTCGTCTGTTTTCAAATTCTTTGGGTTTTGTTGGTTAAGCGACGAAGGGAGAAGAGGAGAGAGAGAGAGGGGGACGTGGGTCCCCAACCAATCCTAACCGTTTCCTTTTTCTTTTTTTTTTTATTTGATAAATGTTGGATAATGATAAAAAAATTTAAGTGATGAGGATGTGAAGAGGAAGTGAAGAGGTATTGTTAGTAGCGGTGTGTGAGTGTGTCAATTGAAAATCAGGAAAATCAGTTTTAAAAGAGACGAGGCGGGGTTGAGGTGACAAAACTGATTTGAAATTGCACACCCAACCATAGTGAGCCCTCTAATATTTTTATTATGAAAAATGGTATATCCTTTTTTGTTGTGAGTTATGCTTAGTTTTTTTTTTTTTTTTTATCAGTTATTATCTTAACTGGACTTAAATTGATCAACATAACAACTTCTATAAATTACTAAACTATTTACAAACTATTGTACACACTTTAGTGCATGTAGTGCTCCACAAACCTACATCAAGACCTTCATACTATATAAACATTAGATGTACTAAATGTTTGGATTATATGCGGTCTTAAAACAGATTTGTTTGATAGCCAACCTTAACTGGCAATCCAACATTCTGGTAAACCTTAATCTCACCACCCACTCCTGCCGTCACAATCACTAACCCCCATGCCGTTGACTGGACATTGTTGTTACCAGCAGCCGTGGTGTTGTTACCACTATCCGACTGCAATAAACCATCACCAGACTCACCGGCACCTGTGTCAGAATTAGAAGGCTGTTCCGAGTCTTCATTTGTACCTTTTTCTGTGCCCTTTTTAGGAACTGGTGGTAACTTAGATTTCTTAGCCTGCCCGTTATTGTCTACAGGAAGTGAGCCGGACCTTTTAGAGTCTCGTTTGGACTGTGGTTCGTTGTCTAACCCTTGAACTTTGCTGCTTCCTTGCCACGGTAGTGCGACTGTAACTTCTGTGCATGAAAAGTGTTCACAAGAAGTAGTGGTCACATATTTCGGTTTACCAGCACTACTATTTTTTGGTTTTTCATGCTTCCAAATGTATACTTGTGAATCTTCACTAGCACAAACTATGTACTTCCCATCTGCACTGTATTGAGCTATAAATTGACTGCTAGTATTTTTGTAACCTGTAAAATCAAACTATACGTCTTTATGTATTTGGGAACGAGGTTTTGTATACGGGTCAAAACAGAGTGAGGTTGAAACGAGTCAATGTACCAGGGGACAAAATGAGTCAGGTTGGTTGAGCTGATACACCTTTTTGTTCATTTGTAAGTCTTTTTTTAAACACTTGATGAATTGATTTTGATTAAAAAATCAACAGTAGTATGATAATACTAATTCAAATCGCTTTAGAAAGGAATATGCATTGAAAATACATTTTGAACAACTTTTAACCTGTCTGACTCATTTCCTTTTTCTATATTTATTCGAATCTTTTGACTCGTCTGAGATTAAAATAATACTATTTAACCTATTTATAAGTAAACGAGTCAAGATTGATACATCTATGTGAGATGAGAAGGAAGGGGATACCTATAAGTTTATCGATGACATGTGACCCGTCCAAAATTCTAACACGAGAATCAGCAGAAGTAACCAGCACTTCAGATGGGTTTGATGGAGAAAACTACAAAGCCACATGATCAAGCCGCTTAACTTATATAAGAAAGATCATTTATTTTACCATAAGAGCAGATAAATCTTGCATTGACTTTGATGTCACCTGGAAACCTGTTATCTTTTTTGGCTCTGCTTTTGGTTTAGTATGCAACTCAATTTGATCCTTCTGCTCGAGCTTGCAGTCTAAAACAGGATAACAAGATAGTCTTATTGAACCACCAGTTTGAAATAGATTATGATCTGTAGCTGATGAAAAACATTAGTCCTTACCGGCAGTACTATATGACTTGCAGTCGCCTTTGTGTAATCCAACAATGGCACCCTTCAATTGTAAAACATTACCAGAATGTCGATACTTTATCTAGTTAACAATCTGAAATACGCTTAAACCTATGAACTGATTTACCTCTCCATCAGGATAATAGCATATAGCAGTTAACATGTCATGAAGATCGCTCCAATCTACAACTTTCCGACTTGGTATGCTCCATATTCTAACCTTTTTATCTAATGAACCGCTTATGAAGTAATTGTCATCTGTTGGATTGAACTGTATACAAGTTACTGCCACGAAACATGTTTCCACATGAGATAAATTGACACTTTCTTTATGTTATAGAGCAAGACAAAGTAAAAATAATAGTGCATAAGGCATGTGTATACCGTAATCACTATGAGCAAATTGTTTTAAACAGTTCTTGGTTTCAATATCCCATAGCCTAACGGTTTTGTCCATTGAAGATGAAAGCAGGAGCTGCCCATGATAAATATAGATCTTCATTTTTTGTTAACAATATAAAAAAACAAAATAAATCCCATGAGTGATGTTGGTGCCAAATTGACAACTGACCTGAGATCTGGACCAAGATAGGTCCAAGACATCATCTTGGTGACCTTCTAATGTGCAGACAGGTTTTTCTGATAACCCAAACATACTTTCGGGAACCTTCACGTACTCAGGAACCCCCGATTTCTTTTTATTGTTCTTTGACTTTTTCTTCTTGTCTGAGGTCGTCACTGAATTGTCTGGTAAGGGTGGCCTGTTTTCAGGAGTACTTAAACCCTCGTCTTCTCCTGACCGCATTGACATAACGTCGCATTCTTGTACTTCCCAGACATGGACAACCTTATCTTCGCCACCGGATGCCAAATAGTGACCATCAAAATTAAATTTCATGGTCCAAATTGATCCATCATGAGCCTGGATTGCTTGACATAGATGCAATGCTGAGAACTCCTTCAAGGGTTTACCATGAGCTTTAGCTTTCACCCATTCTGAATTCGAGTTCTTGTCAGTAGACGTTTTTAGTTCTCCAGTCGTTTTTTGTTCTCCATTGGCTTTTTTATCTCCATTGGTTTTTTGATCCCCTTTGGCCTTTTGATCTCCTTTGGCCTTTTGATCTTCTTTGGTTTTATGATTTCCTTTAGTGGTTTGATCTCCTTTGGCCTTTTGATCTTCATTGGTTTGAGAAGACGATGCCGATGAAGTATTAGTCGTTGCACCGTCATCCTTTTCTTTTTCTGTTCTTGATATGCTCATTGATCCCTTTATATTCTTCAAAATTGCTGCTCCTTTTTTCTTGCTATATCTAAAGCTCTTGCTAACATACGAGTTGGTCATGGCCAATTTACTGTTTGCATTGCCTTTCTTGTGACTAGTTCTACGCATCAATTCCTTCACAACAGGTGAATGCCCAACTGTTTTTTCAAATTCATCCATTGTGAGTTGCTTCCCGGTTTGTAGATCATTCACCTTATTCCACATCCCTTCGTCGTTGAACTCTTTAACCACAAATTCTTTTCCAGTATCTAGATTCTTGATCAAGAAGAAAGAATCCAATTGTGCACTTGAGGTAGCGTTGCTGGCATTGTTTTTGTTTTTGGTGGTAGATGAAGAGTTTTTTCGTTGCTCGTTATTGGGGTTGTAAACTCTAAGAATGTTGGCATACTGACATGATAATCCGACAGATGCTGCCACCATTTCGGATGATGTTCTTGTAAGGCGTTGTTTTGATATCAAACCAATCAATTCCTGTTTTCGTCGTTTTGTATTGAAGGAACTTGTTTCTATATCACTATCGGATCTAGAACGAACCAACAATAGTGGTAAGGTAGAAGCCTGAGCTTGAGTCTCATATTGATCCTGAGCTTGAGCCTGCAATTGAGGTTGTTGTTCAGGTTCAGGCTGCGACTCAGGCTGTTGGTTTGGAGATTTAACCTGAGGTTGAGGCTGAGGCAGGGCTTTAGCCTGTTCCTGGGGTTCAGACTGGGGCTGCGCTTTAGCCTGAATCTGAGCTTGTGGCTGCAACTCAGACTGCGTATGCTCGACCTGTTCTGATTCTTCTAAATGAGGTGAAGAATCTTTTACCACTGAACCTGCTTTTGCTTTCTCATTAACAATGTTCGTGTCTGTGCTCGTAGATGCTTTGCTAAATTTGGTGTTTGCTGTGCTAAGTAGCCTTGCAAAATCTTTATTGCTATTCAACCCCATGCCTTGTAGAAGCTTTCTTCGCCTGTCAGTAATGGATCCAGGAGCCACCATCCACATATCATATTGAGAAGTGGAGGCCGGGTTAACGACCATAGCTTTTTGTGGTTCCCTAATCAAATTTGAGGGGAGGTTCTGGGAGAAAGATACACGGGTGTCGTTAAATTCTTGGTCGTCGTCGTCATCGTCATCAAGTTCAAATAAAGGCATGTCAAGAGGGACAACCACAGACATACGGTTGGTGCTTTCAAAGAATTCATCATCGTCGTCATTGAAATCATCCAAACGATCCCATTTTAGCGTTACCGTTCTTCTCTCCATTTTCACACATATCCTGAACAACAAAATCCCAACACGCCTTCTCCGTACGTATCAAATTCAGGTTCAAAAAATGTCTTTGTTTTTGTTTTAGGGAAAATTGGTGTTTTGGTTATTGAGGAATGCAATGATACAAGAGGAGGAGGTAGAGAAATGGAAGAGAGAGAGAAATAAGGGGGGGATGATTGTATTTGCAGTTTGGTTGGCTTGAAACCATTGACACACATATATTTGACTAAATAAATAATAGTCACAGTCATCATGCTTGGCAGGCGATACGAGGAATACCCCATCAATGAATACAACCCGAAACTCAAACTAACATATCCCATGTTAAGCCCGTCTCGTCTAACCTTAGGCCATCTCCAATGGCAGTTTGCTTGTCAATATTCATATTGATTTCCAGTTTGTTGTGATTGTAGCTTCAATTTGCTTTCCAGTTTGTTGGCTTCAATTTGTTAGGAGACA
>JAOEHQ010021450.1:0-14451 GCA_025447715.1 Asclepias incarnata
TCAGGTCGGTCGCTAGTCTCTCCTCCCACCTCATTTTAGGTCTACCCCTTCTTCTCACACCGTCTACCTGAATCAATGAGTAACTATGTGTTTTCTTTTTTCTCTCTCTAGGGGGATTTCAACCCCACATAGCCTATCTCAATTTTTGCTTACTTTTGATCTTATTTTCGTTTGTTACTCATGAAATTCAAAACCTTTTTTGTTTATTAATTCAACCTCTATCCATCCATGTCTCCAAACCGTAGAAAAGAAATCAACAAAATCCAAGAGAAGTGATGGAAAAGTGGAGGGTGTGGTTTCCTATGCCACCAAAAAAGAAAAAGAAACAGAGCCAAAAATCCTTGCTAAACAATTGAATACTTCATCTAAATATCTACTACGATCTTCTACAAGTGCATCTCAAGAGTCCCATGATGATTATCTACCCCTGCCACCAAAGAAGAACATGTAAAATCCAACATCCACCACAGCGCCGCCAACAACCACTGCCCTTGGGGTAACCGCTGGGAGGAGAGGGAAACCTTGGGTGCGACTAGAACTGAGGTGGTGACCAAGGGACCCAATGATAGTAGAAATCTTGAGTTTGATTTATGGAATAACCTATTCATGTACATTTAGATCCTTATTTTTTGTGATGATTCGATGTGATTTTGCAGGTGGAAATAGATATACAGTTTTTTGGTCTTGATAGATCTGAAAGTGTTGGTTATGTATTAATTTTTTATTTGGTATCTTTTGATTTTGAATTTTGATGGGATGAAAATAGGTTTGCTATGTATATGTATGTATAGATATAGATATAGATACATTGATGGGATGAAAATGGGGTTTTGATAAGTGGAAAGGAAAAAAAAATATAAGTGCAAGAATGGCTTTTTTGTATGAAAAGACGATATTGCCTCTATTTAACGGTAGAAAATAAACAGACGTTATACTTTGGACTGAAATTGCCAAAGAAACATGAAAACTGGACCAGTTTCGCTACTTTGGCATAAGTCGGACCATTCTTGCAAAACGTATGATAACACAGGGACCAAAAATGCAATTTGTTCTTATTATTATATGTTATCATGGTATATGATGTATGACAAGACATCATATAAGGGTTATCAAAGGGTCTCTGTTTAAGATAATGTAAAATATTATTTTGCGATTAATTACTTTTTAGACTTGGAAAAAACCACAAAACTTTTATATATTACCGTATCTGTATAAGATAATGTATAATATTGTTTTGCGATTAACTACCTTTTAGACTTGAAAAAAATTATATCTTTTTTTCTAAAACGGAAAATATTATATCTAAATTGTGAAAAGTTGATAATTTATATAACGGGATGACACCGAGTATATTTCTAATGTTTTGGAAAACGATAAAAATTTCTTTTTATACCCTTTGTATAATTTTTATGGAATATATATAAATTGCTATGGAATATATATATTTTTTATACCCGCGTATATTTATATAATGGGAAATTCTTTTTACGGAGGAAAATGATTACGTGACGAGTTGATAATTATACCCGAATCTACAAGGATTTAAGGTAGTTTGTTCTACATTTATTATGTCATTAATATATCTTTTAATTTTTTCAATTTGCAAAAAGATATGTGTGTAAAATGTGTTAGCAAGACGATGGAGCTTGAGCACATTAATGAAGTTGTTATGTGACAGCCGTCACTGGAGCGTCCGGTTTAGCCGGAAGCTTAATTCGTCTCCGGTTAATCGGAACCTTGTAATATAGCAATTGTAAATAGGAAAGACGTATTCGATCGTTCCGTAACTTAATTTTTGGTTATAAAGTGAATTTAAATGGAGTTTTCTCGTGAGTGTTATTTTCTTTTATAGTTGTCATAATATTCTCAAACAATCACATATAGCTGTCATAATATTCTCAAAAAACTATGCGGATTCTTCTTGGTGCTTGGATGAACTTGAGTATATTATGAAGTGCAAAGATGAGACTGGACTAATCGTTATGCCCGTATTCTATGACGTGGACCCATCTGAAGTAAGAGAACAAAAGGGGGATTTTGGGAAAGGGTTTGCAAAGCAAGAGGCAAACAACGTCACCAAAATAGAATCATGGAAAAAAGCACTTGTTGATGCAAGTGACCTTTCTGGATGGGAACCCAAAAACGTTGCTAACGGGTAATTTTCTTTTATCTTTTAAAAGTTTTTATTTATATATGTTCGAGGTGTTTAGACAAGTTTTTAATGGTCAAATTCATATTCATATTATTATTATTATTATCATTTAATATATCATGAGCTCTCAGATTTAGAGCGTTCATGTGATAAACTATCAATGTATATAACAAGGAAAATAAGGCAGTTGATTGTAAAATAATTCTTCATATTAAAGCAAATGAGAACACAAAATTATAACAATGAGATATAAAGCCAAAGGCACAACCTCTTCAATTAACAACCTGTTCATCATGTAATTGACACACTATTGTATATATTTATGGGTCTTCTAAACGCTGTTGCATAAATGGTGGATTTTTGATATGAAAGGTATAATTTTTTATGCACATTAATGACAGCCCTTGGACTGTTAGTTAACATTTCCTATATTTAATCATCTAAAATTTTAAAGATCTTTTAGAAAAAAGGTTGCTGGGGTTTGAAACCAGACCTTCGGATTTATGGGCAGAAGCACCACCACTACCCAAACCTATCAATCTGGATATATTCCTTACAACTTCTTGTAGCTAACTCTCTACATAAACCTCTTTAAAAAATGAAAAACTTGTCACTTTAAATAAATTGATTTTTTCCAAATCTGGTTATTATGGCCACAAAAATACCATTAGTTTTTAAATAATAATAGATACATATTATGATTTTCTGATTTTTATCTTTTTTTAAACGGTAAATTTGGGTATAATGGCATTGCCTCTTTATATACTCAACTTCAATTCATTCATGTCTCAAGTCCAGGACGCATTTATGCTTACACCAGGATTTGAAACCTGTAAGTCTCAAATCCCCCAAGTACCAATCCATCTATTGTTGGTTTACCGTTTAATGTAAGAACTCATAATACATTATCATATAAATTTCAACAAAAAACAAAAGAAAAGAAACCCAACTGCTAAACAAGTCACTGATTACATTGATCGCTAACGTATTAAAAGATTTTTACATTTTAAAGGTAAGTTTGAAAACTTATCATATACCATGATAATTTTAAAAAAAATTTATTATATTTTTATAAACTTTTCTGCTTATTTATGTGTGAATAGGTGGATCAATTTTTATGAGTTTTTGGTTCATTTAAATATGAGAAATGATTGTGAGACACTGAGACATAATATGTATCTATTAGCCCACTTGATAGAGGTCTTGCCTCTTGAAGTAAAGATCAAGGTTCAATCTTTGGTAATAGAGTAGTTTAGAATTATTTGGTGTATTTAGATATAAGGTTTGCTGTTTAAAAAAAAAAAAAGACATTGAGACTTTTTTTTCTTTTTTGAACGGCAAACAAAAACTTTATATTTACATACTAGCAATATACTAGTAAACTCATACACTAATTCATTACATGTTGTACAACAGATTATAGAAAGACACCAATTAAAGCATATTTCTAGCTAAGTCAAATACCTTCCATTGTTCCTGTTCCCATGTTAACGACGCCAATTTACCTTTGTTTTTAACCCATAAAAAGCTCACCACTTTAAGTGTCTCGAACACATTACTCAATGTTACAACTTTGTTATTGAACACTTTGTCATTTCGTGTTTTCCATATTACCTACATCGTTGCGCACAAGACCGCATGGATGATTTTCTTCCATTTTTTGGAGCCGTAAAGAAAGGTCGGTGTGTGGAGAACATCCTTAATGCCGAAGAAAAACAGATTTGGTACTTGACACCATTTAGAGATGTTATTCCATATTCCTTGCGAGAGATTGCATGGAAACAAAAAGATGTATTGTTGTCTCCAATTGTGCCCCACAGATCTGACAAATCGTGGAGGTAACAAGCACGTTTCGACTAGCGAGTGACATAAACATTGGTAGTCTGTCCATATCTGCCCTCCAAGCAATGAAGAAACCTTCTTAGGGACCCAATTATTCCAGGTAAACATGTAATCCTGGGTGACACATATCTGGGCGTCTAACTTCTTTTTTATACTTTTCACCGAAAAATAGTTATCAAGCTCCAAACTCCATACCCAACTGTCACTAGAGTTACTGAGTTTCAGGTAAAAGGGGCTTACCTTGGTTAGCTTTTAGAGTTACTGAGTTTTACAAAGACAATTAATTGAATCAGTGATGTATGCTCCAGTTGCTCAACCTTGACCGGCGGACAACCTCGTCCATAAGAAACGAAAAGTAGTTCCGGTTTGGGTGGCCACAATCCTATTAGCTACACAACAATCTTTGTTCCTTTCCAATTTAAATAAGTATGAAAATTTTGTCATCCAGGGCTCGTTGTCAATCCATGAATCCAACCAAAATCTAATGGAAGTTCCATCCCAATTTTTCCTTTAATCAGCAACCCAAAATCCAATCCATTTTGCTCAAGCAGCCTTGATGTTTTACAAATATTGTTCCATGGTCCCGGGATGGATAATTTACTTGGTATGGGGCACCAGTTCCTAGAATTGTGATGAATCGCCCAAAGAACTTTCTTCCATAGAGAATCCCTATCAACTTTAAACCTCCACCACCATTTTGATACACGGGCCCGATTTGAGTCAAGAAGAGAGCCAAGACCCCCGTATTCCTTAAATGCTATCAGCTTATCCCATGCAACCCAGTTAATTCTCTTCTACCCCTCTCCACCCCCCTCTTCCCCAATAGATACCTCCTTCTCAATTTGTCGAGAACATCAACCACTTGGATCGGAACATGATACAATGAGAAATAGTGAGTTGGGAGGGCATTTAGAACCGATTTGATTAAGGTAATTCGGCCGCCATATGATAGCGTCTTCGCTTTCCAAGTTGAAAGTCTAGACCCAAACATCTCAATAACCGGCTTCCAATGCTTAGATAAATTCATGTTTGGCCCAACTTGGAGCCCCAAATATTTTAAAGGGAAATTACCTTGCTTACATTTGAGGATTTTTGCAAGTTCTCTTAACTTTGAATCAGACCCCTCCAATGCCAAAAAGATTGCTCCTGCTGAAGTTTATCTTTAGACAAGAAGCAAAATATACTTAGTAATAGTTTATTCAGGTTTTGCACATTCGACTTGGACCACTCACTTTAAAAAAACATCATCTGCATATAAATGTGTATGCAAAGGACCATTTGTGTTACACTTGATTCCACGATATAGAACCATGGAACTTGCACTTTTTATCGTTGCTGAGAAAACGTCCATTGCAAGTATAAACAGGAATGGTGATAGGGGGTCCCCCTGTCTCAGGCCTCGAGGGTATGCAAATTCGGCTGTGGGCGACCCATTGATCAGAACGGAGGCCTTGGCAGAAGTCAGAATAGCTCTTATCCAACTTTTTCGCTTGGGCGGGAAATTCATTTGCTCAAGGACAGAATCAAGAAAGTTCCGATTCTTCCCTATCCACAGCCGTGACCGTGGCCATGGCCCAGTGTTCCCAGAAGTCGCTACACACCAAGAATCTGTCCAATGTACATTGTTTCTTTCCATTCTCCCTCCAATAAGTGTACTTATAGCCTCCCATTTGATATTCACATAGATCTCCTCAGGAAATAAAAGAGTTAATGTAATCGGCATTTAGGCCGCTAAATTCAGTGTTGAACCGTTCATGCTGATAATGGACTTCATTGAAATCCCCCATAAGCACCCAAAAACCTTGCCGAGAGGATTTAATGTTGGGCAAGTCAGACCAGAGAGCTCTTCTCAGAATAGGATCATTAGGCGCATAGATGTTAAGGATGTGAATAGGAATCCCTTGAGCATTAATGAAACCAGAGGTTAATAGAAAATGGTTGTTTCTAACAACATCCACTATGGTGATCGTAGATGGGTCCCAAATGCTACAAATCCCCCCAGACAGACCTTGAGCCGAAACAAAAACAAATTGAAATCGGGACTTACCCCAGAACTTACATAGACGAGAAGAAGAAGGAGATTGAGCTTTTAGTTTCTTGTAAGGAAATAAAGTGGATACCATGAGATGTTTTTAGACCACAAATCCAGTCCTCTTTCCTGCGGTGGTTTCCCACACCCCTGATGTTAACCGAGAGAAACTTCATTGAGCCGGAAAAGTCGATCCATCACCAATAATTTCCGCTCTAACTTGATCCCTGTAGTTATCCAAGCTAATGCCAATGGCAGCTCGAACTTCAATAACCGTAATCACCTCTTTTTCAGTGGCCAAATCAACAGGGATTTGTATGTTTATCTAACCATTAGCCTCTAAATTAGAAAGATCCAGATCTACCTGAGGGGCATTCATCTGAACCGATCCCATAGGCTGGGTGACATTGACAGGTGAAGTGGGTGAATCCGTGGCATGATTCATTCCGGTTGTACCTTGATCTACCACATTATCACCACAACCTGGATCTTTAGCAACTGACAAGTCCGATTGGGCAGAGGTAGAATGGAGAGAATGATTCTCAACAGAAAACGAGGCCCTGGCGACCGGATCTTGCTGGGTTTCACCTTCTTCCAGGTTATCTTCCTTGTTCTCACCGAAAATGGTGGGGCACCAGGGTGAGATGTCCTCCGCATAACCCAGATCTCATAATTATGTTCATTTTTAGATATATTAATTTGGTCCCTCGATCATTTTTTTGTCAATATATATATCCGGAGCGCATGAGCCAATATGTATGGCTTAACTAAATTTATTCTGGTTTTAGTTTGGTAGTTACTGACAATTTCATGCATGCATCTTCATTTACATTTCTTATCCAGATTAACCTAGCTAGGCTGTTGTCTTTGAAGTTTTTTAGAATTTGTATTTACAAGATAAAATGATTTCTGATGTAGAATTTCATAATGTTTAATTAATTATAACAAGTATTTATGATATTGTTTATATATATGTAGGGGTTATATTTCATTTACAAGTCTAAGATATGTGTACAGATCGATCTTCACCGTATATAATTTCTGGGGTTTAAGTATTACGCTAATTATTATGCACATGTATGTGTATATCCAATAATGTGCAGGCATGAATCAAAAGTCATCAAAGAAATTGCCGATACAGTTTTCGATAGATTGATTCCGTCTATTTCAGAGATTGATGATGGCCTTGTTGGAATGAGGACTCGATTACAAGAAATGATAGCACATCTACAAATGGGATCGGTGATGTACAGATGGTTGGAATATGGGGGTTTGGTGGCGGTGCCAAGACTGAAATCTCTCATCAGTTTTAGGGTAGCTACATTCTGGAGGATATTCGATAGGAGTCAACCAAATAAATATATATTTTTTTTTTCAAAATTTTTTTATAATAGGACAAGATTTGGGATTAACCACTTCTACTAGACCCTACCACTAGTCCCACTTCAAAATTATTTTGTATTGTCTACTATGGCTTTCCAAGGATTTTATTACCAAGAGGCGTGTGGATGTTTTTTTTCTTTTCTTTTTTTTCCCCCCTACTTTTTTATATATTCCATCCGTACCATTTTTGTATTTTTCCAATTTCCAGTACTAAAAATGTTGGACAATATTATTAGATGCAATGTGCCATCACAGGTTTCTTTATATATATGGCTCTCTCTATTTTTTTTTTTTTTAATGGTAAATATGGTGCTCTTGAAATCATTTAGTTTGATTTTTAATAAACTAAAGTTAATTAACTCTGTCATTAATTAATTATTATATCATTAATTGTGTCTTCCTTTTTTCTTTTTTTTTTTTGCTAATTATAACATCAAATTTAATTTGGCTCTTTTTTTTACTAACACAATTAATCTTTTTATAACTTTCTAAAGATATTTATATATTGTTGTTATATAATATTATTGATATAAATAAAACTTATGTGTATATAAAAGTCTAAAAAAATTATAAACAAAGATATGATATTATAAAAACAATAATGATATTAAAATATCTAATCACTTATATATATATATAAAAAAAAAAAACTCTTTCATGATGACAAAATCGATCAAATGGTTCTAGACGTGACCTATACATGGTTTCCCACACACTGCCCCCCATATATAAACACACACTCATTTCCCAAAAAAAACCGTCCTTTCAACCCAAAATCCAACACACACAAACTAAATAACGAATGTAAAATTTTACTAATAAATTTGATAAATATAAATATATTATATGTACAATAAAAAAAGAATATGATATTTTTGTAATAATAATAGTAATTTAGGTAATTAATTTCTTTAAAAAGATACATACATTAATTAAATGGAAGTTAATAGTAATTAACTGCATGAGAGAGAAAGTGAAATAAGACTTAATACGAGGGTGTAGACTATATTGGAAATGACAATTGACTGAAACTAGAGTGAACCCATAAATAAAGGTATCTATTGCAAACCCCTCTTAAATATATTGATTTTTTTCATTTGATCTATCAAAGTTACTAAAGTCAAATAGTAATCGACTAATAGTTTGGAAGTGGTTATTAATACAATTAAATGCCATCTATCTAAATGGAAAGAAATGTCCTTATCGATCAAGGTAGAGTGACGCTCATTAAATCTGTCCTAAATTGCCTGCCTATATATATATATATATATATATATATATATATCGTTGTTCAAAGCTCCTGTTATCGTGCTTAATAAGCTGGAAGTCATCCGAAAACGTGTTTTTTTTTCCGCGTGGGCCGGGGAGGGGGGGATGGGTCTCGCAAAATCCATTGGGTGACCTGGGAGCGAGTAGTTGCTCCCATTGCTAAGGGCGGTCTGGGTCTTGACTATCTTCATGATATTAATGCTAGTCTTATGGTCAAATTGTTTTGGAGATACAATACGGAAGTTGACAAGCTATGGAGAAAAGTAGTCGTGCCGGTTATACATTTTTTTTGGAAAAAGTGTGTGGTGTATATGTGAATACTAATTAAACACATAAGATTATATTTTGACTAGTTATATAAAATTGAAGGACTAATATCATGTTTGACCACTAGTCTAGTCAATGATGACATTATTAATTTTATCTAAGAGTTCTAATTAAAAATTGAAAATCATCAACCTCTAACTTATTCATTCTTTTAATTTAAGATTCTCTTATTTATATATTGGTAGATCACTAAACTCATTTTCCCTTTTTCATAAGTTTAATTTTTTCTTCCTTTTCTTCTTCTTCTTACCTGCGCACGGTTTCAAGAGTCAAGGGCAAAGCAAATTTCTTATAAAAGCTATAAATATCAAGGTATGTTTCATTATAATTGATTTCTAGTCAAGGGAATGCCAAATTTGTGTTATTTCTATAGTTTTTGTGAGTTTTAATAACAAAACTTTTGTGTTGATAATGTGTAAGATTTTCGGAAATAACAAAGAAAACTAACAAGTGGGTTCGTTCACCATCATTAAAAGGATATGAAAAGTTCATTGCATGTTACTTTTCTGAGGTTAAATTCTGTTATTTAGAAACTTTAGTTCAAGGCCGCGATGGGATGAATGAACTTGGCATTTTATCGAAGTAGTTGAACTCGGTATTGGTTTTAAAGTGTAACTCGGAATTCAAACTTAAAGTGTAACTTGGCGTTTGTTTTAAGGCTCAAACTCGATATTTTGTTTAAAAGATCTAACACGGCATTTGAGTTATAACTTAACTCGGTATTGGTTTATAACTTAACTCCGTATTTTTAGTTTATAACTCGGCATTTTCTAGTTTGTATAACTCGGTATTTTTAGTTTATATAACTCGACATTTTCTAGTTTATATAACTCGGTATTTTAGTTTATATAACTCGGTACTAATTGTTAAACATATGATTTGTTGTGAGGTGTTAACAATGATTGTACTCATGTTATAGGTTCTGGTGTTCATGACTTGTGAGCTGTTCATACTTGTACTTAGTAGCTCTATTGTGCTTTGATTGTGCTCTGTCGTGCTCAGTTTGTTCTGTCGACTGTTAGGTGAGTTCACTGCTCCTTTTATGTTTTAACTAATTTGTGTGAGGCTGGAAAGCATGAAAACTGTTTGATCTAAAGAACTGACGAGTACTGTTTTGGAACTGTTTTATGACGTATGAACTGTTTGAACTGATATGGTCTTTTGAACAAACATGGTCGTTTGAACTGATGGGTACTTTTTTATGTAATTATATTATATAGATCTATTTAGGCCTTGTATGGGCAGATGTTAAATGGGTGTACATATTATACTTTTATTAATGAAGTGTTTAGACGTGTGTACTGTACTGAGATCTTTTATTGCTTATTGTACTTGAGTGCTATCGCAAAATCCCTAGACACTACTATGAATTCAATCACACTGTTCAGTGATTGGACCGTAGGTAATTATGGACAGCGCTATTTAGGGTAGACCATCCCTCACTCGTACCTGTACGTTGCCATTGCATATTACTTGTACTGTTTCATACTAGCGATAAAGTATGGTGTTGAGCAAGGTGTCGGTTAATCAGAACAGTAGTGGATCTCAGTATAAACAATAAGTATATAATGATTATATTTGTGATTAATGTACTCAACAAGTTTGTGAACAAAGAACTTGGTCTTTAATGAACTGTGAACTCACCAACTACTTTTGTAGTTGATACTTAAACTCTCATGCTTTTCAGGTCCAGGTAATTAGTGTGTGTACTCTGCAGGTCTTAGTCGTTCAAGTCTATGTTTTGGATCATCTTTTGAGCAAGTTCAAGCTTAGTTCCTACTTTATATCTATTGATCATGTGTTTGTACTTATGTAATAATTAAGTTGTCTTATTTAGATCTTTTAGTACTGTATTTTCTGCTTTATGTTGTTCGGATGTTCTTGTTAAGGGGAAATCCCTCAGACAATGTATCTTGGTTCACATTATGTATTATAATGTTCTATGTTATGATCTGTATCTTGTGGTATGTACTATGTTTGCTGTGCACCTCGTGTTTCCACTTTAACGAGGTGTTACAGAAATTGGTATGAGAGCCTTGGTTATAGTGAACATCGAGTTCTTCTATGAAGAATTCAAGCTATAACTGTGTTTTCGTTTTGGTGTCGAATATATTTCAGAGTAACTAGTTCTAGCAAAATGTACTTTTACCATAACTGAACATAGCTTGATCACCTACGTTAATTAAGGATGAAGTATGGACGGCTTGAAAGGAGTTAATCTGATAATATGTTCTGTTCGTTAGAGTTTCTGGTTAGGGCTGTCGTTCTTGATGTACATATGTGTTCAATTCGTTCGATCTTTCCGGTTGTTCTTTCAATCGTCTATAATACGTGTTTATGCGCTTTAGAACAGTTAGAGAGCTTAAATTCTTAGACCTCAACTACCTGATAGCAAGGAAATAAGGATCTCCGTTAAGACTGTTATGTACTGCCGACGGCCGCAACTCTTTACGAAATTTCGAGAGAGAGATTGGCACACCGAAGTAAGTTTGTGGAGTGTTTGAATATGCTGAGACGGCTAAGATAGTAGTGGCTCTATAATCGTACTTGTTGTGACTTATGTATGCTCTTTATTCTTCCATGAAATGTGTGGTATAATCGGTCGGAGTGCTTGATTTATATCTATTTCTTGCATCAAATTAATCATTTTATATTACGTTCGTTAAATCATGCTCTAAATCGATTCGATATATTATTTGGTAGCATAGGAAGTATGCCGCCAAGAAGAGGGAGACCGCCAGTCAAGAATGCCAGTCTCACTTTTTACGAAGTAGTTGAGGTATTTACCCAACGAATGAATGACATGATGCCGAATTTAGTCACCCAAGTTTCTTAAGCTCTTAATATACACCAGATTCAAGGAGGAAAACAAAGTGCTACTCCAGTGCAAAGAAATGGTGAATGTCCTGAACCAGAGAATGACCTGGAAGGTGAGGATGAGTTCGGTGCTGGGCAGACCCTCACGGACTTGAACTTGAAGCCCGTGCCACTTACAGAAAGAATTGTACTTTTAAGACTTTCACTTTGTGTAATCCTCCAAAGTTCACTGGAGAGGAAGGTGTTGTCACTTTGTTGTCATGGTTCAAAGGAATGGAGGTTGTGTTATACCACAGTGAGTGTGGGGAACAAAAGTAAGTTGAGTACGCGTCCAGCCAGTTTAAGGACACTGCCAGGACTTGGTGGGTTAACATTATGCAGGTCAGAGGTCGTGCTGCTTTTTATCGTCTGACTTGGGAAGAGTTAAAGGTTATGCTGCTTTTTATCGTCTGAATTTGAAACCGTTTGGGTTCGAGATTGAGAAGTACATTACTAGGTTCAATGAACTGGCAAGATTGGTGCCTCATCTAGCAACGCCTGAAGAGAAGAAGATCGATCGCTTTATCAGGGGCTTAGTTCCAGAGGTTCGTAGGGGATTCATTATTGCAAACCCTACAACAATGTCTGTTGCGACTATTTTGGCAAAAAGGCTTACTAAAGATGTGGCTATGTCGGGTGCACAATCGTCCAAGACAATAATAGATAGTGGGAAGAGGAAAGTTGAGGGTACGTCTGGGGCTAAGGTTGGAAACAACCAGAACAAAAAGGGCAAGGTGGTGAAGAACTTTGTAGTGGCAACTATTGAGCCACCTATGTATGTTGGTCCTCACCCGAAGTTTGCAAAGTGTAATTTGACCCACAGTGTCGACTGCCCGGTGTGTTACAAGTGTCAGGGAACTGGGCATTACGCCAAGTATTGTAGGATGGTGGTAGCTGAGAAAGGGAACAGAAGGAATTGTTTTGTATGTGGATCTCTGGATCATTTCAAGAACAACCACTTAAGGTTGAATCAAGCTCCGGTAAACAGGAATGTGGGCAGAACAATCAAGGAAATCGGAACAATCAGCAACCACAGGTGAATCAGAATGTTAGAGTTCAACAGAATCCACTGAACAATCAGCAACAACAACGGAATCCGTGGAGGCTCGTTAGAATCCTCGTGTAGTGGCTGGCACATTTCTTCTTAACGATCAGTATACCTTTGTATTGTTTGATTCGGGTCCGAAACATAGTTTTGTGTCTTTAGAGTTTCGACCTCTATTGGTGTAACACCCCATTTTAGAAAAATGCGGATTTCAAAAACTTTTTAACTTTAAACATCACACTGTTAAATAATTGCGGAAACGTTCTTTCAAAAAACCACTTTGATTCCTACCGGAATCATAAAACCACTTCAAGGTGTTCCTGCTACATATCGTCACAATAATTAAATGAAATCCACAAAGCTACATAAATAGATAATCCACAAGACAAGCCAAACGGCTAAATAAAATGGTCTACTAAAAGCCACTATGGGTATCTAAGCTGCAATCCACAAGCTGCTTTAATGCTACCCGTGTCACTGTCTCCATAAGTCTCTGCTTCAAGTACTAACCTGAGGGCACAACATAATTTTCCACAAAACAACAAGTGTTAGCTTAAAAAGCTAAGTAAGACAACAGGTTAGAAATACAACATTTTACCACTTTAAAACATTTCACAAGAATATCTCATACACGTATGATAGGCATGCAATCACATACACATCTACTAGCACAACACATACGGATTATCAAACCCTATAAGTGCCTATCGATCCACTTTAATCCACATAAGTCTACTTGGTTCCACTTTAGTTCCACTTTTAGTTATGCCATTTAATTCTACTTGTAAATAGGTTTTGTGTGATGGCGGTCATAAGACCTCACAGGAAACCTCACACCCGACGTTGATGGGTAGACCTTTCGGTGGTCCATCATTGTCGTTACGGATAGGCATTACCATATCCACGAGTAAATCCGAAATCCATATAGTGGTTAATCACTCCACCCGGAATCCACTCTAACACGATTAATCACAAGGTGACATGTACATTGCCCCGGTAACACATTGGTATAAATATACCAACATGGGTTAAGCTTAACACATTCCACTTTGCTCGAGACTTTACACACATAATATGTTCCACATTAAACTCATTTAAACATACTATGTTCCACTTATCCACATATACCACTTTTATAACATTAGGGCCCTTATCGTGCACGTGACATGGTAACTTATTCATGTCTATTGTACTATGTGTACAAGTCCACATAACACAATCCACATAAACCGCATTTCTACAATAACTTAATTCCACATTACATACTCAACATAACCCATAAACCTCCCACACATAACCCGTACCCAATCACATGCATGAGATACGATTATATAGTAAAGAGGGAAGTTATTGTAACTTATTCATGTCTAGTGTACTATGTGTACACTATTTTCCGCTTATCCACATATACCACTTTTATCACATTAGGGCCCTTATCGTGCACGTGACATGGTAACTTATTCATGTCTAGTGTACTATGTGTACAAGTCCACATAACACAATCCACATAAACCGCATTTCTACAATAACTTAATTCCACATTACATA
>JAOEHQ010021461.1:0-14450 GCA_025447715.1 Asclepias incarnata
CGGCGAAGCCGGCGGCCGACCACCATCACCTTTTGATGCATGTACTGAATGAAGTTTACGAATTTCATATACTATAATTTAAATTTTTTGAAAAATCATTCACCACCGCGCATCGCGCGGGTACATTCGTAGTACTATCTTATAAACCAAATGGTTAGTGTCTTAAATTTATTAAACATTTCCTTATTTAACATACATTTAATGTCTATTATTTAATCTCTTATTATATAATATCTTTATTAATATATTAATTAATAATTAATTATATATTATTTCTATAATACATTAAAAAACATTTAGCCCTTCCATTTTTCTCAAAAACAGAACTTAACCAGTCGACACTCACCTCTCACGTTTCGCCACTATCACCATCATCCCGCCGTATTGCGCGGGTAATCTTCTAGTCCCATCAAATTAACTTGATAGATTAAATTATTCGAGAAAATTGAAGAAAATAAAAAATCTACATCGTCTTCACTCTTCACCCATCAAAAAAGAAGAAGGTGACCTACACGCGCTGCATTACTGCGTTTACAGAGAGAGAGAGAAAACATATATCACATTCACTCCACTCACTGTCTGTCCCCCATTTTCATTTTCCATTTTAATTAAATAAAATTTTAAACAAAAATAATAAAAATTATTAATTTAATAGACCTAAAAATTTGATATTGATACTTTGATTAAAAATAAAAAAAAAGTTAAGGATTAACAAGCACCAGATCCTTAAACATTTTTTAAGTCCATCATTACTCAAATCTAAACTTTAAAGACACAAATCCAACACGCTTGCCTTCATCTACCTCCGTGTGTGTTTGTGTGTGTAATGTGTGTGTTGTATCACCAGTGACCAGACACAAAACCCGAAAAACAAACAAACAAACAAACATCTCTCTCTCTCTCTCACACACACACACACACTAGAGCTCCACTTCTAAATAAGATCTGTAAACTACTACTGAATTTCTGGTCAAACTCACCGTTGACTTCATTGTCTATACATACATTACACTGTTTGTAATTGTAAGTCATGTTTTAACTTTAATTATATCATATTAAACCATAATGCATAGTTTGTGTTTTTGTTTTTGTTTTAGATTTGATTGAAGCTCATAGGTTTTACTTTTGTGTCGGTGAGTTGTGTGTTTTTTAGGGCTTTTTATTTTTTATTTCACTATTAGATCTAATATTTAATAAATTGTTGATGTATGTTATTTTGTAATTATTTATTACAATTAACATTTTTTTTACGATTATTTTTTGATCTGAATGCAATTTTTTGTAGCGAAAATTTTAGTACTGAATATATATTATATATATGTGTATGTATGTATAGCTATAGCTTTCCACAAATTTATGTTGAGTGTGTGTGTGTGAAGAAGTGAAAATAAAAATGTGTGTTTGAAGAGGTATATCAGGAAATGTAAAAGTTGACCAGGTTGACTTTTGGAATTTTTATTGATTTAGGTTGTTGTTTGTTGATGTTGAAGACAATGGAGAGAAGAATTGATCCTGATTCGTTGCTTGATTATGTCGAACTTCAGATATTTCCAACCGATAACAGGTTTTGTTTTTGTTTTGTATCATATAAATATTTCTAAGAAAGAATTGATCCTGGATTCTGATTGATTGATATAAAAATCGTTCAATTTGAATTTTACAAGTTTATATGCAAATATATATATTCGTGTTGACATCTTTGCATGTATGCGTGTGATGTGTAACAAGGACCGTGAAATTGAACTTGTATGATAATGCAAGAGGCCATACGTATGTCAGTTATCTTAATGTGTGTTGAGCGGTTTTTTTAGTTATAGCTTATCATGTAGATCTTGTGCTTTTTAGCTTATAAACACATGATGATGTTAGTAATCACCTCAATAGCGGGTGTTGGAAAACAGCTTATTTAGTCAAAAAAACAAAAAAGAAAAAAAAAAAGAAACTAAAAGGCCATAAGCTGTTTGAGTATAGAAATTTGCTTATTTAATTTTGATTAAACAAGAATTTTAATGTTAATTGTTATCCATCCTACTTGGTGCAACCTCCATTGGATGCATTTTCTTATCTTTACATATTAATTAATTTAATTTAATTTTACACTCCTCTATTAATTTCTTTTTCTCATTGCCAGCCAATAATATAAAATGTTATTGCTGAAAGGATGTTGCATTCCTGCTAGTTGATATTCGAAAATGGATCTACAAGAGTTTCAGTTAAATTTTAAGGAGATAAAACACGTCTACAACAATTTCTTTTTCTTGATAGTGGACATGTTAAAAATATATATATGAATCCATGATTTATATATTCTAAACCTGAAATAGGAAGATATCCATCATCTGTGCATACTCCTAGAAATTATTAATAAAAATTTGAAATAGGAAAAAATGTCCGAAGAACCAAAGCTGCTTCTTTTTTCGTCTGTACGAACTCGTAAGCAAAGACGGTGTCATTTGTTTCTTGCTAAGGGAGGTGGACTTTACCAATCTGTTCAACTATTTATATATTATAGGCGGCCAACTTGTGACCACACTCGTGATCAATATCTATAGTTCTTCATTGTGTCTTTTTTCTTTAATTACCCTTCCAAGTGTAACCCGTTTTCTATTATATAGGTATGAGGCATGTGTTTCAACTAGCAATAGAATAGAAAAGGTAGCATCTGGAGACTTGCACCAACTATTGTCGCATTTACCTCAAGTGAAAGATTTGTCATCCAAAACCTCCGACTCAAACTTCAGGATTCTTCCGCCGGATGATGTTAAAGATGCTCACTGGTTTACAACCACCACGTTAACAAGGTCCGTCTCATATTCATCTTTATCCCATGTTTCGTTTTTCCCCATAAGAGGTTGCTAATCTCTTCTTGCTCACTCTAGTTATTTCAATTTGTTAGATTCTTAGCCGTTGTTGGTTCACCAGACATTCTTAGTATTGGAAATGAAATCTCTCAATTAGTGGAGACCAGAAAATTCCAACTTTCGTTGTTTGCGAAGGTATGTTCTGTTATTGTTTACATATATCACTATTAATCTCACAAGCAGTTTCTACTTTTATATATTGGTTCATTTCAATGTAACTAGCTTCTGATACTTGTATTTAACAGGCTGAAGTTGATATGACATCATCGTTTGAATCTAAGTAAGTTCTTTCTGTTTGTATCATAATCAGTTGCTTTTTGCCTGCATTTTTCTCAACCATATTATATTCTGTTAGGAATGAGCTGCTGCGAGCAGTGGATTCAAGGCTCTCAGGTTTGAAAGAGCAAATAGTTGATGCCCTCATCCAGGCTACTGGTGCTAGATGCTCAGTCAATGATATCTCGGACTTGGAAAACTTTGCTCATCATTTTGGAGCAGAAGATATAAGGTATATTTGCTTATCAATAGTTTGTCGCTCAAATATGACTACAAAAAAAGTATATGCAATAACAATCTACATTTTGAAGGAAAAGCAGCAATTTAGTATATTGTATGTGTTAACAACTTAACAATACACATTGGGTTATTTTTGACCCATTTTACATGTTCTATCTATCTAATCTTTTGACTTTTAACTGTTAGAGATAAACATTACCAAATCGACCTGTTCATAAGTAAGTGGGTCAAACATGCTATCTCTAATTATCTTTTACTAAGATAAACTTCTCCAAGTGGTGCTCAGTTGTATTTTTGTGGAAAGTATAAGATCGTTTGGTTTTCTCATTACATTTCCCTCTTCCAACATATACCTCATTACCAGACACAAGATTTTGCAGTCAATATTTTCCATTTCAATTACCTGTTTCAGGGACTCGTTACAGAAGCTTGTAGAAGTTAGTCCATTACCATCATCAAAAGACTCTACGATTGAAACAGGTGCTTTTGCTTCTCAACCTTCCCAGTTAAATCCACCTGTAAAATATGGTGTCTCCCCAGCAAAAGCTGCACAGATTGAACGCCAGAGCTCAACAGATAGTGAAAACTCTTTTTCAAGTGAAGAAGAACAACCATCTGTTGAAAGAAGTCGAACCATTGCAAGATCTGCAACACCCAGAAGGTCAGCTTCTCCGATGAGACGAGTCCAAATCGGACGAACAGGACCACGCAGATCAGCCACATTAAGTATCAAGAGTCTCAATTATTTTCCAGGTAGGGAGAAGACAGCAACTCAGAGAGATGCTGCTGGTCACGATAGTGAAGACGAAGATTTAGAGAAACCTGCTAAGCAAAATGCATTGAGAATGAGCGTGCAAGATAAAATTAGTCTATTTGAAAACAAACAGAAAGATCAAGTTGTGGACATCGAGAAGCCAAAGACATTGCCAACTGCACCTGTTGCAAATAAAGCTGTACTGAGAAGATGGAGCTCAGGAATGAGTGAAAGTGCTACCCAGTGCGTCCATGATACAAGTAATGAAACTTCTCCAAAAGGCCCCGAAGATCCAGCGCCAGGAGACAATGCAGAGTCTTGTACTCAAACTTCTATAAGTCAAAGTTCTGAAACTGCAGAAAACATCAAATCATCCTCATTCAAAAGAGGTAATGCTGATGTATTAGACGTTGAAATGGAGACTAGAGAGCTTGAAATGCATCCTGCATCCATTAAATGGAATCAACAAAAGGAAGCAGAATTGAACCAATTGTTCAAGAAAATGATGGAAAGCAAGCCGGTTAGACGTCATAGCGTGAACAACGATAATAGCAAAAGCAAGAGTAATCCAAAGGAGCAAAGAGGTGGATTTTATGATCATTATAAGCAAAAAAGGGATGAAAAGCTCCGGAAGGAAGCTTCTGGAAAGAAAGCTGAGAAAGAATCCCAATTTAAAGAGATGGAAAAATTTCTTGATGAGAGGAAAGCCGAGATAGCTTCCACTATTACAAATGATGTCAGTAGAAAAAAAGTTGCTGCGAGTAAAGCTAGACCCCAAGCTTCCCAAAAGAACACGACCCAGTTGCCAAGTTCAAGAAAGGAAACATCAAAAGCTTCTGTTGTGAAGAAAACGACAGCTGCAACCACTACTAAACCATCTCCTTTGCCTGCTACACGCAAGTCATGGCCAGCCACCCCATCAACAAGACCTACAGGAGCATCACCTGCTAAAACTCCATCGTCTGGTTCCACTCCTAGTGCTAACTTGAGTCGAAAACCTCAATCTGCTTCATCAGTTGTTCGTTCAAGCACAAAAGTAGAAAAGCCGCAATTACGACCCAAGACTCTGAAGTCAACACCACCTGAAGTTAACAAGAACATTAAAACCGTAAAGGAGAAAAAGCAGCTGACAGTGACGAAAGGCACACAGACAGCAAAACCAAAATCGCGAACTCAAGCAGACATTCATGTTGCTACCGCTACCACCACCACTGCTCCTGCTAAACCCAGTTTCTACAACAAAGTTACTAAGAAAAGTAGTGTGGTCCCATTGGAGACGAAACCTTTCCTTCGTAAAGGTACTGGGATTGGTCCAGGTGTTGGTGCGGTTGTTGTCAAGAGTAAATTAGTGGTTCAACCTGAGGAACCTCTTAACACTGGAGATCTGATTCAAGCGGAAAAAAATCTGGTGGTTGAGACAACTGAAATTACAAGTCCAAGTCAAAATCAGGATACGGAATGTGGACCAGAGGAATCCTTTGCCAAGTTAAACTTGGAAACACAGGTTGTTGGTCCCACTAAATGTGAGGAACCTGAGAGTCCTAGTCATAATCAATCCGATGTTTGTGTTGATGACATGTTTAAGATGATAGAGACTGTTGATAATAACATTGGGACTGAAGAAGAATCAACAATTTCAATTTCACCAACTGCATGGGTGGAAATAGAAGAGCGTCACCCGGATGAGATTATTCCATGCAAAGAAAGCCCCATGCAGGTAGCTGGTCAAGCCAATCTTGCGGCATCATCTGGAGTTTCGAGTCCACGTGTTCGTCATTCTTTGTTTCAGATGCTTCTTGAGGAGACGACGAGCGAAGCCGACAGTTGTGAGTGGGGAAATGCTCAGCACCCTCCTGCAATTATCAACCAAAAGGATGCACCAAAGGGATTTAAGCGCCTATTGAAGTTTGCCCGGAAAACTAAAGCTGATTTGAGTCTAACTGATGGTTCTAGCCCGTCAAGCATTTTCAGGAGAGGATAAAAGCTGAAGAATCGTAAGTTAATGAATTAATAAATGCTTGTGTGGAAGAACATGCGGATTAACTAACATATGGTGTGTTATTGATATACTTTCGGTCTCTTTTTCAGCATCAAGAGGATGGGAAGACAACTCACACCAAGCTTCCTTCTTGTTGAGTACTGTTAAAAGTGGTGTATTTACGTACATTCCCATATACAAGTAAACTTGGTTGTACGCTAAGCTTGCTTCCTTGCATCTTTTCACATTGTTATTACTTAGATTAAAGGTCAAGAAATGATCGCTCTTTCCAGCATGGTATGTGCTTCTGGAATTTTTCATAGACGTCACAATGTAAATTAAGTGATCTTGGAGTCGATATATTATATGCATCAAGGTTGGGCACATTAGGTTTTCTTTTGTATTCTTTAATTTGTATCATCTTACCATATATTGAACGGTTGTTTCTAGCTCGAATAGTGTATATTCAACTTGTTTGCCTTAATGTTTGATTCGTTATACTAGTTCATTCTATAAGCATTGGGCATCGCTTAGCCAGACACTATCGGGTGGACCATCATAATCTATTTAATTGGTTATTAGGCTTTAACACCATTTATCTATAGGCTAACATCAATTATTTGCAGACCATCATCTGAACTTTTGCCAACCACATCAGACCTGTTGATACAAGTATACAACGTTCAGTCGGTTGAAATGGATCTAAATAAAAAATGAGTCGCTTATTTGCAAAACTGTATCAGGCGATCGCAGTTGTTGGTGCCACTTTTTAAGTCAGTTTCGACTCCAAATGTTCAGGTACAGGTCTAGATCAAAATGAGTCAATTATTTGCAGCCTGGCTTGTGGTGTTGCCAGTTAATTACAGTTTCAATGGCAAATGAAATGGGTCCAGTTGAAAACAAAAACAAGACACTTTCTGTCCAAAATCTAAACTTGGTGTTAATAAAATTAATGTGTTAATTACTTGCAAAAATTCTATAATTACATTAATAATCAACTTTTCTCTGTATAAAATGTACTATAACTTATATTTAGGCAATTTGTGACCCATTCAAATGATTTTCATATAAGCTATTTTTTCCCCGTTTGACAAAGTGATACAACATAGTCGAAATTGAATCGTTCGTAAATGAATGAATCTATACTCACAAGATGAAACAAGAGAGATACAGGCATCTCTACTAAGTTCTCTACTAGAAACTAAACCTGTATGTGTCCTAACTGAACAACTCTAGAGGCCTCTCTTTAGGAATTGTAGATGAGGGAACATGACCTCTACATGTGAGCCATAATGCCGTGAAAATATCGAATTGATCAGATTTATGGTTTCTCCGACAGCAGGTTCACCCAAAGACAGTTGAATTGATGCCAGTTTCACCAACTCGTTTCCAATGACAATGTGGTCATGGCCATAAAGCCTCTCTAGTATCTATAAAAAGAGAAAAGTAAACATGCAAATGTTATAACACGCAACGACTCATCCATTCATTATATGACTTGGTAGGTTACCTTGATTGATGCTTGACAACGATCCTGTGCCAGTTTTAGTTCTCCAATTGAAGAATACGCCTGTGCTAGGTAATCCCCCACCTGCAAATTGGTAGATTAAAACTTGGCGCGCATGCAGAAAAAGGATCGTATGCTGATTATATTTCCCTATTGCTAAGAAGATCAGATAGCTAGAACTGACCTCAGCAACTTTCTTGTTGTATGGATGCAACACTGATTTCAGAAGACCTAAAGATCTTACAGCACTCGAAAGTATGTTGGTAGGCAATTGAGCAGAAGCTAATAAATCCATCAACCTATTCAATTCAAAAAATGGCAGACACGGTAACATTGATAAAAAAACATAATAATTCGATTATGACCAAATACAGTGTGTGTCAACACCCTTCAGAAATATCAACTTTGGGTCAACTGGAAATAGGTCATTAAAGGTAGTTTTTGTGAAATGACCAACAAGCCTCACAAGTCTGATTCTTTAACTTGGACCTTATTCTAGGTAAAAGAAGGTACAAAGTGACAATCGACTTTAACATAAGGTTTGCACGTGACTTCAATTTAACCTTTTTTATTTAATATAGAACACGTCGTCTTCTTTAATCATCATCTCCATGTCTTCATTTTCGAAGTATTTCTTCAAAGAATTCGATACGGAATTTGAAAACACGGAGGGATAATTAGTCAGTGCTCTACAGATATGAGGTAAGACCAGAAGAAGAAAAGAACAAGTTTTTTTTCTTGATTGTTCAATAACTAGAAATCCCGTACTTGCCAAATGAAATGTGTTTTCATTATGTTATGAAGCAAAAACCACGACTCCATTTACTTCAAGGACACATAAACAAATAAAAGATAATAACTATTAAGGTCTGAAGATATAACGAACATGACATATTATGAAGTTAACAGAAGAATATTAGCAATACTCTGACATGTGCACTTTGTCTAGAAAAAATAGCACATCGAAAAGCTGGACGTACCTTCTTATACTGATCTCAGCTTTTTTTACTACTGCATTTGAAGCTTCCAGGTCACGATAAGTACCACAGCTCAAACAAAGCCCAGGTTTAATCCAATTAGCTGAGACAGTGTCTTCACACAAAAGACTTGCGACTCTTTTGACCTCATCATGCTCAAACCGATCAACCTTTCAAAAGCCAGTCATCAGCCACATAAGAATAGGATAACTATAATGATACCAGTTGAACACAGTAACAACCACAAAAACAGTACCTGCCGTTGTAAACCACTACGAAAAGGGTTGACTTTCTGATTTTCATAATCGACCACAGAACTATCCATGATTACACCAGAGCAATTTGAATTTACACACCGGAAAGAGTTTATGACAAGGTCGGATAGATTCAATTGTGAACAGCTGGTGCACGAACATACAAAGCCATATTGCTTTTTCAAAGATGACTTGCGTTCAATACAACTCCACTGGCCAACCTGATTGTCACAACCAAATTCATATACCGTGAGCTTGTGATCTAAAGTGAAATTCATAGTTTATATTAAAAGGCAACCATCTAGTAGCAGGTTATAGTAATTAGAGAAGGCAAGATGGACAGGTTGGGTTGACCACTTGACCTTTTAACACTTATACGTCCATATTTTAAAATTCTCATAATCAATGCATTAATCATGATGATTACAAGCATTATCAGAAGAATAAATTATATTTCTTAATAAAGCAGTTTAGCAGGCTGTATACATTGAAATTAGACTTTGGGTGATTTCCAACCCAATTATCATATTATCTTTTTACCCAAATTTAACCTGTGTGAGAAAAAACACAACCAAAATCAACCCATTCACAACTAACAGGGTGAATAACGCCACCTCTAGTTAAAAGGAAGATGTTACAAGAATCTAATAAATGAACCTTAACATCCCAACAAACATTTGTATTTTACCTGTGGTCCGTAAGAGAGCTCCAGTGGATGACCAGCAGCCACAAAATTTATTGCTCGTATATATAGAGTCCGAGAAAAGAAATATGTATGGATGTTCGGCTGACACGAATGGTTGAACAAGCTCCCAGCCAAATAAATAGCTTGACCAACCCTGACCTATTAAACACAATCAGGAACACCATATATTACATGAAGAAACAGCTCTGCAAGAATACTGCAACTACTGAAGTTACCATCAAATTGCCTATTCCCTTTATGGAAAACTATGGATGTGAACATCAAGAGGAAAAATATGTCATTAGTTCACATGTTTATCCATCAAATTTGATAGTTTCATGGTAACATTGGTGCTCCCGGTAGATTATTTCCTCAAAAGATTGCTACAAATATCTTGTTAGGAAACAACAAAAAAATACTCCATGTGACAGGAAAGAAGAAACTGTAGTGTTTTTAATTGGCATAAAATAATCTAAGACGACAATCTACTTGGAAAAAAATAGCAAACTTGAGTGTTATATAACAGTTTTAATTTTCACAAAAAAAATCTTTAAGCAAATTTCAGTTGAGAAGATAACAAACACTTGTGCCATAAAAAAGAATTATCTAGTAAAAGATTTGTAGGACTAGTTTTGCTTAGATGAATGAATGATAAGAAGTTAAAAGATATACAAAAATAGAGATGGAGTATAGACAAAAAAAGGTCATAAACCATCTTTGTATTTTAAAAATAATTCATTGTCACTCAAGGTTTATTTTAAATGCAAACAACCTCCTAAATAGTTTCATTCAAAAATATAGATGATTATTGCATCTTTGTTATCGCATTAAATATTCATAACTTGTTTCTAAAACAGACAAAAAAGTGTTTGCGGATCAAATCAACCCAACCTGGCTTTTTTCAACCTGTACAAAAGTGACATGTTTTGACCCGTTACCTGTATAGCCCATCTTGTTACCTGGTCCATGAAAAAAAAAGCTACTTCTCTTGTTGTTTAAGCAGAGATTTATTTTAGTTCAAGTTAACATATTGTATAATGTTTGCATGATGCCAAATCAAAATATATATGTCCACCAGAACAATGTCAAAATATGGCATTTAAAAGACCCACAAGACAACAGGACTTTGGCCTCGCGATATTTAAGGTGTAGATAAGGTACACCTCAACCAAGTGGTTGAGAGTTCAAGTCCCATGCGGGTCAAAGCAATAGGTAGGGTGAGGGAGTCAGGTGTTTTGCCGTTCAAAATACAAGAAACATAAAAATATGACAAAATCATCAAATAAAAATACTCCCTACATTTGAAAGAAATCCACAATATAACATGCCACGTAGTTTGAGAGACTGTTTGTGTGATATCTAAAAAAAATTCCCTCAATGAAGACAAATTAAAGAACTTGGTTACTACCAATACCATCAACACATCTGTAATGATGATAATAGACCCAAAAAAAGAAGGTAAAGTTAACTCGAAAGGAATGTTGCAATTTTTGTGACAGGCCCTAAAGGAAACTGTTTAAGTTTCAACGGGAAGAAGTATCAATACTTTCTATGACTGTAGACAACACAACTTAGCAATACACTTTTAACAAGTTAAAAGGAGACGAAAGTAAATTTATCAATAGAAGTTCTTTGCAAGAGAGAATATTGATGGATAAACACCTGTTCCACAGCACTAGTCGTATGATTCCCTGTTGAGCTTGGTAGACCAACTGAATCAGCAGATCTCATACGAACAATTGCCATAGAGTTCACATTCAGCTGTGAGAGAAGTAAGACGCACTGCATCAAGAGAAGAACAATATAAGGTAATCTCTAATTGTAGGTGTATAGTCTGGTCACTGGTGTAAAGGCGTGTGGAAACTGGGAAAAGGGTAAGACAAAAGGGAGTTCACCTGTGAAATAGTGTCCCCTTTTAATGGAACAACCGAGCCATAAAAATGGTGAAGACACTTCAAAAGAACGATGGAAGATATGTGTAGCTCCAGTCTGGCTTCTGGATCAAGTTGTAGATAATTGTGACAAAGCTCCTGAAATAATAAATGATAGTTGGTTTAGTGAAGACATATTAGATTAAATCAAAAGGTACATGGTACAACTGGATGTAAAAGTGTGCATGTCATACCAAACTCACAATAGAGGACGATTCACCAAAATGCCTATGCTCCTCTATGAACTTCCCTATAACTCGTCCAGCCAAAACAACTTCAGCTGGTAACGCGGCAGGCCAATTTACTCCACATTCATGCTTATGTTCGACAGTTTGCTTGCCATGCATAACATCAACAGTTTCTTTAGTGACACTTGCAACATACTTCTCAAGATCACGAGACAAATCAACACCAATTTCATGATTATTCATATTCGTGTGAAAATCATATCCTCTAGAATGTAACTGGCAGAGTCTAGAACAATATAAAGCCATTGAACACGATGGACATGGAACGGTATCGGCTGATAGTTCAATAAAGCAGAAATGGCAATGAGTCTCCCGACAATGCTTTGATACTATCTGCAAACCAAAAGAGTGATATGTGATACAGCAAAAATAAGAATTCTTACTGCATAGAGTCAGCGGAGACTTGATTATTTTATACAATAAATGGAAACAAAAACAAGAATATGAAGGTTGTAAAAGTCCCAAAATGGAATTGCAACATTTTCTGTGGACTAGGACTGGTGCAACAAATGAATAGAGGTCAAGCTTGGATTCTGTCTTCCCAATTCCCATCCCCATAACAATACACGGCAAGGTTATTTGATTTTCAAGATGGCACATTTGTGGCGTTGTTAACAAAGCCCGGAAGTGGCCAAAAAAAATTATGGCTCAAAATGGTATTATCGTTGATAGCACTAACAAAGGAATTTCAGATGTACCGCAGCATAGGGTTCTTCTTTATGAAGCAAAGTAGTTTGAGGTATGTCTGTCAAAGACACCATGCCCCTCCCTTTTGAATCTGTAGAAACACACTGCAATTGGATTTGTCGTGGCTGATCTGTTAAAGAGGACCTACATGGTAAGAGTCATGGAAAATCATATTGAGAACCAGTACTAAGTTGGACAAAGTAATTTTTGCTCAGACTTTTGAAATATTTTATAAGGAAAGATTATTAAACTAAAGAATAGTCGATTAAAAAGCATAAAAGTTTTGATCTCATGAAATTCATTAACGTGAGAACATGGACAGACGTCATAGAGCACACTACAAAAACATGTGTTCTATTTGATTATACACTTTTTCTCATTTCGTAATTTTCATACAAATACCATTTGTTTAAGTCTTCATTCTGAAACACGTGGCATTGTGTCCCACTGTCCCCATATTCATTTCCATTGCATCAAGTAAAAAACACAGTATAAATGGGTTCCAATACAAAAATATTAGATGGAGAGAAAATATAGAACCATAAAATTGATGTATTCATAAAGGTAAATAATTTACCAAGGATGTTAGACTCGTTGTGTATAGGTACATCTGGCGAGGAGTCTTTCCCGTGATGTTGAGCTAAGATAAGTTTAAGCTCGCCTTCTATCTGCCGCTTCCCACTTACAGAAAGCTCCGTGCAGAGTGAAACTTTCAAGTCACAAACAGCATCATCAAAATTTCCCATAGAAGTGTTTGCCTTACCTCTTCTATACCATGCCTACAGGCACATATGTTGATCATGATCATTACGAGATTAGCAGCTAAGCATACATAAGTTAAGAATAAACTTGAGAGGGCTATCTCACCTTTGAGTAACTTTTACATATTGCAAGAGCCCGATTGCAATCCCGCAGAGACTCCCCTACAAGACCCATTTTCTATACAATAGTTATAGTTTAAAGCAGTCAGTCATATACAAAAGTGATTGTAACTTAAACATGACTACTTTTTAATAGTTTAATAAATATCAATTAATCAAAGTTACAATACTGCATTCCAGACAAAAAAATTTACACATCCCTCTTTCATGAAAAACCTGACGTCACTCTCAACACGTTCAGTAAAGGTGTAAATGTCATAAACAAGCTTTGTTAGCCAAAATAAAAATAAAATAAATTCATGGGTTACAATCCGTAGTCAAAAAAAAAAATTGGTTTGCAATGTGCACAATAATTTCAATAGAAACAAAAAAAATAATTCAAAACGGACCTGCAATACAGCTGCACGATTCACGTATAACGTTGCCACCAGGTTTTTTCCCATATCCTCCACATCCGTTGGAGCAGCTCGTAAAGCCTGCACAATAATCTCATATCACTACATTAACTTTGATTGCAATGAAATGTAACGAACTTTCACTCCAAATTGTCATTAGATGTAACAAACTATTTTTTCCAACCTTTAAATTGTAACAAATATTTTATTTCGTTACCAATGTATGCAAGTGACCTTTGTATACCATGTAAAATGATGATGTGGCGGGCCGCCACATCATCATAAAAACTGGCATATGACATCACTTAATATACATTGGTAACGTAATAAAAAAAATTTGTTACAATTAAAAGGTTTAAAAAAATAGTTGGTTACATGGAATGACAATTTGGAGTGAAAGTTGGTTATATTTCAATGCAAATTTTCCGTTTACGGAAAGCGTAAGATAATGAATTAAACCTGAGAGTAAAATCTCAAAGCATTTGGATAATCTCCTCCACTAGAAAAACAATTGTTTCCTTTAAGCTTAAATTCCAAAGCAGATTGTTTGTTTTTGAGAAACAGTGATGTTTCTTTGTGAGCTAAATCTTCAATCATCTGGGAATCAAGCTAGTTATGATTAATTACTAATTAACTAAACAGTAAAAAGTAAATAAAGTAAAAAAAAAGAGGTGGAATTACTTACTTGGTGAAAAAGGGGTAACTGATTGAAGAAATCATGAAGAGATGAACAAGTGTTTGGAAGAGTGTGTGGATTGCTTTGTGAAATTGAGTGA
>JAOEHQ010021472.1:0-14447 GCA_025447715.1 Asclepias incarnata
CATTTATGTTGTTCCTTAATCAGAGGAAAGGGTGGAGACCATTTACTATGAGTAATTTATTTTCTAAATAGTTTTAATCTTTTCGCAAACCAATTAGTTGGGACCGAGATATTTATTAATTTAGCGAGACATTATTATATCGATAAATTAATAATTTATTAATTTAAAGCGGATGATTCAATTTGGTACACATCGTAATACAACGAAATTGACCCATGGTAAACCTTGGAACAAAATCACAAACATTTAAGATGAATTGTCAATTGTCTACGTGCTACCAAAACAGGCCTATGGTTTTATCAGATATGTGCTTCCATAAACAGGGTAGATCACTACCCATTGAGCGTGACATACCTAATATGGTTGTCAGTTGTCACACTACCGATTTTAAAAAATCCGACACACACAACCATCTGGGCAAAGGGGGTGAGGCACGTAAGCAAACACCGGTGTTTCAAACACCGGCCTTCAGTGATTTTTCAGAGTTGTTTTACAAATTCGTTGGGCAGAAATACGTGAAACTAGGACCAAAAATCATACGTCCCATACAAAATTTTCCTAATATCTACCTTATACTCAAATATAAATGAAAGGAAAATGTTAGCTTCAACGTCGACCGAAAACTAAAACAAAGTCAAAATAAACCGAAAACTAGTAAAAAAGGTCCAATAACTGATAGAAAAGGGCCTTTTCGGGCCCAAAGGTCGACCCAAACCTTATATAAATACAAAATAGCTCGTTCATCCACACTAAAAACGGAGCACCGTAGTTCAAGTTATGGCCACTTTAGTGAAGACCCCTTTTTAACCTTATCCAAATACAAAATAGCTTGTTCATCCACACTTGGAACCGTATCAAGGCTATTCAGTGAAGTTTTCCTATTTGGTTTCAATTATGCAATCTAATTTCATTCTTTTAGGAACTTCATGCTTGTCACCTTGGTAACTACCATATGTAACATTGACTTCTTCCCATTTGTAGAAAGAGGTGATCATTGTAATATACAGACTAATGACTTTGTACATATCGATCATAAACAGTTAACACACGGACCCTTCAAGGAACCCTTTAATTTGTCTTGTTCAAAACCGGCTAAACACCCTTCTAAATTCGACACCAGCAAGAAATGTTTGGTATCTCTACAATATTTCAAAATTCGGGTTTTAATTCTTGATCATTGAAGATTTCCCAAGTTCAAACTTTTGATCTTCGTCATCTCATCGGGCCATTTTTTGTCAAATTCGAGCTTAACCATTTCGTTAAGAGTGAAAATAGAATGAAGGCAGGGAAATTATGGATTGTGATTTGTGTGTGGTTTTTGTTCATATGCGAGTCTTGTTTAAGTAGATATGTATTAGAGAACAACTGTTTGAAGGTATCTTCACCTGAGAATTTGAAAGATACGCATGCATGCGTAATTGATTCGTGTGGTGTTCCTCAACATGGAGGATCATTAACTGGCGTTGTTGCTTATCCAAAAGCTAATCGATATGCATGCAACACTTTTACTCGTGAATTCTCGTTCAAAACCGGTATTCCTGGAAGACTTCCTGTTGTTCTTCTTGTTGATCGTGGAGGTAATAATAGAACAATTTTTATGACGTACTTGTGTTGATAAGATTACATTTATACAAAAAGAACAAAACCTGATTGTTACCCGAAAATTATGTGATATGAATACGTTTGATTTCTTGATTTCGTAGATTGTTACATGACGTTTAAGGCATGGAATGCACAAAAAGCTGGGGCTGTGGCTATTCTCGTTGTAGATGATTGGCCCGAGCCATTGAACAATCTGCCTGAAGTAGAAGAAGGTGTAGATGACTGTTACATGCAAAACATGACCATCCCCTCAGCGCTTATTAGCCAATCACTTGGAAATTCAATGAAGAAAGCGTTAGACAACCATGAATTTGTTCGCGTAAATCTTGAATGGACAGAGGCTGTCACTCATACTGAAGAGCAAGTGGATCATGGGTTGAAGAAGGATAACAGTGATGATGAGTGTGGGTCTTGGTGTTATGATCAAATTGAAGAGGTTGGACAATGGGAGGTTCATCCCCACACCGACCTTTTGCCGCGTTTCATGATCAAACCCACCTCAATGTGGGTTGTTCAAGTTATGAAAATCATACAAAGATGGTTAATATCTTTCTTTATGGAAAATGGAATCATATCACATACGTACATGGTGTAACGAACCTTTGATCCGAGAGGGTTGTTAGTGTGTGCAACCCGTAAACCAGAAGGTCCAACGGGCCAACCACAAGTGCGAAGAATTATACTACATTGGTTGGCCCATTTCATCTCTCTCTAAAATACTGTATCAATTTTCATTGGTTTTTCTTTCTTTTCCTTTTTTTTTTAAATTTTAAGTTAGTCTGTGAAATAATCTCCAATAATAGTTAATCATTGCTTAATGCTGGTTGCCCTATGGGTGTTCAAGGATTAGGTTTACAGTTTCTTTGACTTTCTCGATTTAGTTTCTTTAATTTGACAAATTTTGAAGCTCAAACCAAAAACTAAATCAAACCTAATTAACTTCTCGATTTAGTTTCTTCAATTTGACAATTTTTTAAGCTCAAACCAAAAACTAAATCAAACCTAATTAACCAGCATTAAACCAAACGACACCAATTTCAAACTTTCAACTTCGGTTTGATTTAATTTTCAGTTTCTTCGACTGAATTCCATATACCAAACACCCTTAGTTGCCCCCATAAACAAAATCATTTCAAAAATACGCCAAACATGTTTGCAAAGATAACGCAACGGAAGGTTCATTAAGTTCATTCCTCCACTAGTCCAGATTCGCGTCACAATTTTCTATAATGGCTTAAACTTACCATCAAACAAAAATAACAATACACGGTCAATTCCCAGTTTAAAGATCAAATTTTAGGTTGTAAAATACAATCGTCATTAGCAAGATTCGAAAAAAATACAGCGTCTTTAAGGTCTTTTATTTCCTCCCATGTTGACATGGTACTAGTCATGTCTTTTATTTTGGAATGACAACTGTCGAATAGAAACTGCCCTTCACCAACCAAAGGTGAGGGCCTTGATAATATTTGTTTGATTATCAAACGCAATACCAAAAAGAATTAAATACCAAAGAAATCTAGTTGGTTCCAGCAATGACATCTCTTTTTTACTTATTTCCTCCCATGTTGACATGGTACTAGTCATGTCTTTTCTTTTGGAATGACAACTGTCGAATAGAAACTGCCCTTCACCAACCAAATGTGAGGGCCTTGATAATATTTGTTTGATTATCAAACGCAATACCAAAAAGAATTAAATACCAAAGAAATTTAGTTGGTTCCAGCAATGACATCTCTTTTTTACTTATCCTTGATGGTTACGATTCGTTAAACTACCATCGACTCATCGAGTCCTTCAAAGAGGAATGACGAGGACCACATCCAAGAAGAGTGTCACCGGACCTTGAAAAACGAAATTAGCCACCGGAGAACGAGAATCAACGAAAATAGCAACCACTTCTCTCCGGCCAGCCTTAATTCCGGCCAAGGGACCGGGATAAGTTTTCTCAGTTTTTTTTTCATATGAATCAAGGCCCAAATATTTTTCCTAGGTTGAGTTAACATCGAATCCTGCCACCCCACTCTTAGTCGCCCCCAACCCAACCCCTCCAATGTTTTTATTCACCAGAATAGTGGCCGGAATTGGCGGTGGCAGTGTGGTGCTTTTCATGGCATGTGACGGCTGTAAGGGAGGAAATCATACCCTCACACTTGAGGGACGGAAAATGTAATTTACTCAATATATTAGGACGTTGAAAGGTGAAAGGACCATCATACCCTCACACTTCTTGCACGTGCCTCTGATAACGGCTAAAAACTCATGTCGTGTGAGGTGTGGACTTCGATTGCAAAATTTTGCCAACTTTAGGGGAAAAATTGACATTTTTTTACTTGGAGGAATGAAAGTGCAAAACATGACAACTTAAGAGACGAAAAATATAATTTACTCTAATTTTTATGTGTCAAAAGATGATAAGAGACGGAAAAATGTAATTTACTCTAATTTTTATGTGTCAGATTGGTAAGTAAAGACATCGATTGATTGGCATTTAGCCATATCTCCTTCTCGTAATCAACTCCCATTAAACTTGTCTCTTCTGTTCATTAAGGAAACATCATTGTAGTCTCCAACGTTGTACATTTACTAATCATTTTTTTTAATAAAAAAATACTCGTATCTATAATTTTCTTTAGAAACATTTTGAAAATGTGGTTCAAAAATATAACTTCAAGATCACTTTTTTACAACTGGGTTTGCTAAAATTTTTGTTTTTACTTATTGGGTTTGTTTTAGTTTCATCATTTGCAGTAAAATTTTCAAGTGGGTCATTTTCTTGTGTTGAATTTTGATCAGAGGCAAAAGACTCATCGTTCTCGGATAACCTGAATAGAAAAGCTTTATCCGTTTCTTTTCATTTTCAAAGTGGGCCATTTTCTTGGGTTGAATTTTGATCAAAAATACAAAAAATGATGAAACAGGGGAAGTTAAGTGTTGTGATATGTGTTTGGTTTTTGCTTATGTGTGAATCATGTTTGTGTAGATTTGTAGTAGAGAATATAAGTTTGAAAGTTACTTCACCTGAGGATTTTAAAGGCAAGTATGAATGTGCACTTGCTAATTTTGGTATTCCTCAATATGGAGGATCATTAAGTGGTCATGTTGTTTATAGAAAGGAGAATCAATATGCATGCAACAATTTCACTGATGATATCTCTTTCAAATCAAAGAACCCAGGCGGCCCTCCGGTTTTTCTTCTTGCAGACCGTGGTGGTAATGCTACTTTGTTTCATTGTTTATGATTGTTTGTGTGTTGAAACATTGCTATGTATGTTTTGATCATGAATTTTGTTTGGTATAATACTTCGCCTCGTAGTTTCTTCTTGTGCTTAAGAGTTAAAAGAATTAGGTTGGAATATAAATGGTACATGCAAGTGAACTGGTCAAATTTGCAACCTCTAATGTATGATCTTGGTTTTACTATTTGTATTACTTGATTTCACAGATTGTTTGTTCACAAGCAAGGCATGGCATGCTCAAAACGCCGGTGCATCAGCCATTCTTGTTGCAGATGACCAACCAGAGCATTTGATCACCATGGATTTGCCTGAATATGATACAAAATCTGACTACTTGCAAAATTTAACAATCCCTTCTGCATTCATTGACTACTCACTTGGGGAATCGTTAAAAAGAGCTATAGATAATAAAGATTTCGTTCTCGTAAATCTTGATTGGTCAGAAGCTCTCCCTCATCCTGATGAACGAGTCGAGTATGAGTTTTGGACCAATAGCAATTTTGAATGTGGGCCCGAATGTGATAATCAAATAAATTTTGTCAAAAGCTTTAAAGGGGTTGCTCAAACACTTGAACAAAAAGGGCACACTCAGTTCACACCACATTATATCACATGGTATTGCCCAGAGGAGTATATTTCGACCACAAAATGCAAATCTCAGTGTATTAATCATGGGAAATATTGTGCTCCGGATCCAGATGGAGATTTCAGTAAAGGGTATACCGGGAGGCAAGTTGTCGTTCAAAATTTAATTCAAGCCTGCTTTTATAAAGCTGCAAATGAAAGTGGAAAATCATGGCTTTGGTGGGATTATGTGACGGATTTTGATACTCACTGTTCGATGAAAGAGTATAAGTACAACGAAGATTGTGCACATGAAGTTATTAAGTCACTAGGTGAGTTGTGGAAACATTTCTACAATTTTAAGTATACAAGTGCATGCCATATGATCTTTTTAGTTCATTTTTTCTAGTCTATTATAACTGAAGTTAAATTACATTTTAAAAGAAGATACAATTTCAGAAAGTTGATTTTGGTCCACCTGAATTCTCTTTTTTTGGGTTAATACACAATTACACATGTTTGGTGTACCGAAGTTACTGTTTTATCTTAGTTTTGTATCTTCCTGAATCTCAAAACCATATTTTATATACTTCATTTTGTAAAACCAATATTCATTTTTTTATATAGTGAACAACTATGTATTCTATATTTTTACTAAAGTTGGGATTTCTGTTTATATTTTTTTCAAGTTTTCAGTCAAAGGGAAAATTGTGTGATCAAAGTATGTTGAATTGATTTGACATTTCTCTACTTGGTTTGCGCTTGATTCTTTAGCCGATATTACCTTCATGTGCTATCATTCTCAGGATTTGATATCAAGAAAATAGATGAATGTGTGGGTAATCCAGAAGAAAATGCCGAAAATGCAGTTCTCAAAGCAGAACAGGATGCACAGGTTTGTAGTTTGTACTAAAGATGGAAAATGGGTGGGTTGGGTAATGGGTTGAAGCGTATAACTTTTGTCCAAAAACTCTACATATGATCACAAAAAATTATGTTATTTGAGTAATAATTGTGTAGAGTTATTTAAGATTTTAGGTATAGAAAATATATGTTGGACGACTATCGACCTATTTGACCCAAAACACTTGTTCAAAACTATTAAATTATGTACGAAGAGTTAGTGTGTGAAATATGATCTAAAAAGGCTTTATTTTTAGCAATAATATAACTTTTTTAATATAATTACGTATGAGGCTTTATGCATTAAAAGTACACTTTGAACGATTTTCGAGCTGTTTGATCTATTCGAACTATTTCAACTGTTTCCTTCAAAGCTAGTTTCAATTATTATTTATGTCTGATCCATTAAAGATAAATCATTACCGCAATGGAAACATTCACTAGTAAATGGAGTGAAGTTGCCACACTTAATTTGCATATTATACAAAAGTGACGATTTGGTCATGCATATTCTTGTTTATCTGCAGATGGGAAAAGGTGACCGTGGGGATGTGACAATACAGCCAACTCTTGTAATAAACAACAGACAATATAGGGGTGTGTGGTCTACAACTAAACCGATAATTTGTGTGTATGAGTCTTAGGGTCAGTTCATATCGCCTTTCCTAAAAACGCCTTTTATGTGCAGGTAAGCTTGACAAAAGAGCAGTTTTGAAAGCCATATGTTCAGGATTTGAGGAGACCACAGAGCCGGCTCTTTGCTTAAGTAACGGTTAGTAAACATAACTTGATATTTTTACATCATTTCTAAGCATATATTAAAGTAACTCTTACACTTGCAAAGGGTAATTTTTAATCCATTCCTATGAAAACAAAACAATTTGAGCTATCTTATTAATAGAAATATACTCAACTATTCCGAACCTCCTAAATTGCTTTGTATTTTATTAATCGACTATGCTCAACTATTCCCAACATGACACTGGAATTCATTTATTTTATTAAATGTAATCATATTTAATATAGTAGTTTTTGCAGATATAGAAACAAATGAGTGTATGGACAACAACGGTGGCTGTTGGATGGACACTACTACAAATATTACAGCATGCAAGGTACAAAGATCTTTTTTTATATGGTCTCACTTTTCGACTATCAGTTAGATTGTTTTATTTCAAGGATATTGGTGTAGGATACTTTCCGGGGGAGAGTCTGTGAATGCCCGATTGTGCAGGGTGTGAAATTTGTCGGTGATGGTTATAAACACTGTGAAGGTAATTTGATTGAACATGTATAAAGTAATACTTGAATAAGCCCGGATTTCTTTCGACAAATACCAATGTGAAAAGTTGTATTCTTGGACTGAAGCTTCTGATGTTATGTAATGTTTGTGCTTGCAGCTTCACCAGCCTTACGTTGTCAAGTTAACAATGGAGGCTGTTGGAATGGCACCAGAGAGGGCAGGAACTACACTGCTTGTATTGTTAGTGTTTACATGTGTCCCCAATTTATGTTTCTTTTTCGTTGCTCCTCTTTTTTGTATATATAACTCGAATTCGTATTCATTTTCTAATAACTGTTAAACTTTATCATTAAGGATGGCCATACAAATGGTTGCACGTGTCCGCCAGGATTTAAGGGAGACGGAGTTAGTAGTTGTGAAGGTACTATTCCTGATCCTCAAGTGATTTTCCTGTCAAAAAGTTAAGTCACAAATAATGGTTATTCTTGATGCTCTACAAGATTGCAAGTATACAACTCACAAGGTTACCCTTCTACGGTATGGTCTCCAAATTCAAGTCACGAAAACACACTGTCTGCAATCCCATAGAACCTTGGTCAGGAGTCATCGCTATAGATTGATACTTTGCGGTGTTTGTATGAAACCTTTTTTTTTTCAATCAAAACTAAAACTCGTTTATTTATGATCTTTACTTAAATTTTCTCAGATATTGATGAATGCAAAGAGAAAACGGCATGTCAATGTTCCCAATGCAAATGCAAGAATACGTGGGGAAGTTACGAATGTAGCTGCACTGGCAACTCAATCTACCTTAAAGAACATGACACATGTATAAGTGAGTATTATGAGCTACAGTTCATGATTCGTGAAATTTGTACAGCGATTCTTGATTTCATTTATGAATTCACAATGAAACTTATTATAGTCACAATTGATTCTTGGTGGGTAGATACTAAAGAAGTTCACACAAGTGGTGGCTGGGGTTTCGCATGGATCTTTGTTCTTGGTTTGGCAGCTATTGGAGTAGTTGGATATACGTTCTACAAGTACAGAGTTCGGGTATGCTTTTCTATACAATGTTATTCACTTATTCCATACCCTTTTCGAGTTTTTTGACCCACTTTTGCGCTTACATGGACTTGTTATATAACTTAACTCCATATATGACATTTGAGTTTTTCAGTAACAATAATTATATTTATTTATTTTGTCCTGATAAGACTTAAATCCTATACGAAACTTCTATTTTGTGATGAATTTGTTATTCAGAGATACATGGACTCAGAGATCAGGGCTATCATGGCGCAGTATATGCCATTGGATAATCCAATGGAGGTTCCGCTTAACCGCTCTTATGGAGATATATGACCAGCAACAAGACGCATAACGGCAATGTCACACTTTCCGTTCAGCACTCCTTTCGTTCAGTGGTTATAAATCAGATCATGTCTTATGACTTTAATCGATACTATATGATGTATATATAATACAGTTGGTTTTGAGAAAAAAGATTTAGCCAATCTACAAAGAGAATGGTGAATAATACTTATCCAAACTGGACCCTATTACACTTAACCTTTGGTTAATCATTTATTGTTCATTTGGTTTAGGTAAGGAATGCAGTACTATATCTTAATCCCGAACTTAAGCATAGACCACTATAGGATGGATTTGATCACAATGTGGCCGGCGCCGGCCTACTTAAGGTTTGGGCTGGTTCAAAATAAATTTCTTTTTGTAGCCTGGTGAGAGAGCCTGTGTTTGGGTTGGACCGGTTGTGAGTAAAAGGCAAACCGGTTGACTAATCAGTGAGTGGTTTAAGATGGCCATGCCAGTTCTTGAAACGCGCCAGACCGATTATGGTGATGTTATCGTTAACTTATATGGATTTATCATATATGGTAATAGTACTCTTATAGCTTAGTTTATGTCCGATTAACTATTAGGGGTCGTTTGGTTCAAAGATGTCAAAGGATTTTGATGGAAAGGAATTTGGGATTTCAAGAGATTTTGATGGAAAGGAATTTGGGAAATCAAAATTCCATTCTACCAAATTCTTGTAAATTCTGTAAACCAAACAGCCCGATTTTCATATGTATCTATTTAAGCCCTTGTATCTCAGTTTTGTAATCAAGTTTTTAGATCAATCACATATATTTTAGTTTTGTTTCTGATTTCTGCATGAAATCAGAGCCTTAGGTACAAGTTGTTGAATATTAGTCGCCTCCGGTCCACTGTTGGTGGTCCATAGGGATCCTGTTTTCGTTTGAGCTTTGTTTTCCCTTTCGTTGATTTGTTTTTAGTTCGTCACATTCTAAGTAGTTGTGGGAGAATTGCGATCAAAGATATGTTAAACGTTGGATCTCGCCCCTATAATTTGTATTGTTGGTTATAGACACATGGTTCTAGTGTTTGACCACTCTGTTTTTTAATTGGAGTTTTGAGCAATGCGCAGAAATCAGTCGAGTTGTTGTTTTTGGTTCGTCACTTTCCGCACAGCCGTGGGAGAATTCGTTAGGAGATATAGGTTATGGAAGTTGCTGAATTTTCTTATGACAGTTTTTGGTTTTGCTTTGTAGCAACCACTCTAGGGTTTGGGACTTTGGGTCTGGTTAGTTTGTTATCTGATTTTATGTGGTTTGTTGATTGATGTGGTTATGTTTCTTTTGGTTTCGGTTCGATTGTTTTGGTTTCATCTGGTATGGTTCGGTTGCTTAAGGGGATGATATTAACATATATGGATTTATCTAATATTACCATTTAGTATTAGCCGAAGCCATTTTAGCATAGCTTAGTTTAAGTCCGATTAGCTATTAGGATTTTTGGGCCACCTGATTTCAGGTCGGTTTTAATGAAGGGTGATTATCCATACACCATTTTATTTAGTTATATACCACCGAACGTGCTTCAGGGTGTTAGACTGTATAATAATATGAAGTACATTTAGTGGTGTATGACTAAAATATGGTGGTGTACGTATAATGAAAGTTGATATTAAAAACAAAAGCTATGAGGATTTTTATATTTTTCTATTTAAGAAATTGTCTTCGTTTTCGTAATCAAGGTTATGAGCGTTTGAAATCGAAATGTTTTTTGAAATTCCAATATTGCTTCATACATAATTGATTAATTCCCGGCTCATCCATGATGGAATTGGAATTGAATATTGTTTGTTGTATAAAATTGATCAATCGTGTTTCGTTGTTAAATGTAGATATAGTATGACATAACATAAAATAAAAATAAGGCAAATCAACAATTACCACACCAATGTTTAATAACGCTAGTGTTTGCACATTTATTTAAATAGTTAATTTAGGAAGTATTTTTAAAATTTTTATCAATACCATATATCAATTTACACGGTATTTGGGCCATCTGATAGTGATTGAATGGGGGTTGAAGTGCCGCCAACTCATCAATATAATCTCTCATGATCTTTATGTGATCGGATATAGATCTTCCTTTAACCTTAAGATATCCTTGTGCTTCCCTCAGACTTCCTTAAGATCTTAAGACTTCCTTAACATGTTGATTTTCTTTTAGAATAGTACCAAAAAGATCATAAGCCGTGGTGTGTACAAAGTTACGACCATAGCTAATGTCAATGGAATCGAAGATAGCACAGTATGCATCATCATGAGTTTCGTGGCTTGCACGGATTTCACCATCGAAATCAATAATCTCATCAATGTCTTCCACAATCATAGATCTATCATTGTAAGTTGATTAAAGATTCCTTTGTACATCAGATAGTTTCTCAATGCCTCATACCAAGTTCCAAAACAACCCGGTATCTATTTCCTTTCCAACAAAGTAGTTGCATACAAGCTTGCAACATGAGGCTCAACAATATCATTTAAAAGAACCGACTACAAAAACGAAAACAAAGTTAATATCATCAACATTTATCCCTAATCATTAACTTACCCCGTTTTAATAACATTAAAACATATTAATTAATTAAGGCCAAGACTCATCTAGACATACCAATGTGTATCTAGGCGACTTATCCAGGACAATTAGGGATCAGTAATCTAAATGTGTGAAAACGATTTTCTACCAATTAAGGCTCTTAGATAGTATGAGATTCTAAAATTTTATTTTAGGTATATTTAATTTCATCCTTGCCAATTAGTATCGGATGACTTATCCCAACAACCTAACTAAGTCGTCCTATAAGGAACATGTAGCATTACGTATCTGGCGACTTATCCCGACAACCGAATTAACTACCTCGTTTTTCGCACTATGGCTGGATGACTTATCCCAGCAACAGGGAATGTGTACTTCACAAGTGTTCAACTGTATAGGATGACATAACTTCCTAAATGTATATTTAATTATTTGTTCTAACTCATAGTTTTAAGCAAATAATGCGCTGATAATCTTATCGACATTCACATTTAAATGGACTTAAGCTAAAAGCTTTCTATATGTGTTTTAAACTAAGTTTAAAAGACAATTTGTTTTAACTTAATGTCCAAAACTATTTTAACATTTAGTTAAACTAGTTTTAACACAGTCAAAACTAGTGTTCATCTAGATAATTTATACAATGTCCAAAATTATTTAAACATTTAGTTAAAATCCCTCACCAAATTCGTCCCCCCTCCAACCCTTCCCTTTAGGAATGATCTAGAGTCGAGCGAGGTCTTGGTGGAACGGGTCAGACTTTCTAATTTAATTAATTAAACCTTTTAATTAATTAGACATTTAACTAATTAATATCCATTTAATATATGATTTATTTATTTAATTAATTAAACTAACTTTAATTAATAATAATAAACAAATGATTAATATTGTGGTTCATTTATTTAATTAATCAAAGTATCTTTAATTAAAATAAATAAATAATTGAATTAACTAATTTAATTAAATTGCGTAATAATCATATTATTTCGTATCTTTATGGTTGAACATTATGAATGTTCTATGTGTTTGACCCTAAGGGCTCAAGGATTCGAAGACATATAATTAACCGGGTTTACAGAAATTCACACAATTTCAACAATTCTTACACTCAAAATCAGAATAAGTAATTTCATCAATAAAAATATATTACCTTTGAATGTGGACTATGTATCAATGGAATCATTTAGAAAACAGAGGCTAGCTGACTTTGTTGTTCTTGGTCTTAGATTTTTTAATATTCAATGAACGTAACCTAGGAAGCTTGAGAAAGCTGCAAACCGAATATGGAGTTGTGGAGAAAATAAGATTGAATATGGAGTTGTTGAGATAATAAGATATGAGATATATGGTATTCTGATATAGTCATGTATTGATTTGTAATTAAAAAAATGAATTTGGTATTATATTTAAATAGATCGATCCGGATGGTCATGGATCGATCCATATAATTATTTGGATAAATGGATCCATCTATTGGATTGATTAATGGATATTTATTTTACTCCAATAAGTGATTCAAATGGATCAGATTGGATTGGATTTGGATAAATATCCAATACATTTACAGGCCTAATTTAATAGTATATTTAAAAGCCCAGTAGATGAAATAACCTGAAATGCATGCTAATGTAGCCTGTAGGAATAAAAATTGTGTCGTATTTGAATTGAGGGATTATAGGTTTGACATGTTAGTCAGGTTAATATACATCAATCTAAATCCAACCAATTTAATAATTATGTTGAAAAGTTAAACATAAACCCAACCTATTTGATAAACAAGTTAATCATGTCAACCCGTTGACCCATGTTAAATCACAACCCACATGATAAAAACAATAATTAAGTTAATATTTTCGATATTATAAATCAACATAATAAATAATATGACCTAATTACAAACAATCATCAAACATATCGATGAAATTATGATGGAAAAGAAAACATAAAATAGCTATAATATTTGGAACAACTAAAAGTTTTTAATATTCAATTTTCTTATATGTATTACCATTTAATTTTTAGAATAAACTCATAATGATAGGTGCATTTATTCTTTGCCTCGATCTCATTTATGTTAATGCATTACTTTGTCGAAAAAATGTGACATCTCAAGTTTTAAAAAGATAAAATATTAAATTTATTAATGTATTTAGACATGTATACGAAGAATATATCAAACTATTCGTGTAATGTAGCGGGATTAAATATTTTTTGGACGTTGATTTTTATAGTGGTTCGTCGCAGCTTTGTAGATGTGGTAGTATAGAGATAATATTCCGATGAATTAAAAAAACTATATTATTGTTTTCATAATTAAAAATTATAAAATATAAGTTATAATAAATTAAATTGATAATTAAATAAGGCAATTGTATAAGAATAAAATTTGACTAAATATAAAAAGAAAATATAAGTAATAAATTAATAAGACTATTATAGATATTTTAAATCTTGATAAAATATTATAGACTATAGATAGATAAAGGTATTTAGTGTATTTCAAGTTCTTATTTACATGGTATTATAGAAGTATAAACCTAGTATTTTAAGAATTTGGCTTAAATAATCAAGTGGCCAAAATTCAGGGACCATGCTACAATTAAAAAAAGAATAAGTTAGGAATCCCATGTGTCCTCTTCTTTTTCATTTCTACAAGTTTTTTATCTAACCTAATCAAGTGTTGGTGGGTGTGTGTAGCCGATTTCCACAACAAAAATCATCAAGAAACCAATTGATTTCCAAGTTTAAGTGAGGTGTAGAGTGCTAATCATTTAATTGTTGTGGGGTGTTATTGTGTTAAGTTTGGGTCGAATTTAAAGAAGAAGAAAAGGGGAGTTTTATTGTTGCATGCTGATCGAGGTCGTTGACCCGATCAAATAAGTAGACTAAATACCACTAATAAGTATGGGTAAGTCGAGTATCGTTTCCACGGAGAGTCTTGGGAAAGTGTTAAACTTTACAAACAATTTAATTAACTA
>JAOEHQ010021483.1:0-14446 GCA_025447715.1 Asclepias incarnata
TCAAGATCAAAATCAAGGGCCAGGATGGGTTCTTTTGTTCTTTTTTTTTTAAGGGTTCTCAATCTAACCTTCCCCTATATATATATATATATATATATATATTGTTATACAAAATGTAAAAGGCAAAAGTAATTATATTTAATTAATATATGTTTAACCAACTACGATAATGACTTCACACCAACTATTAGCATAAAGTATCATATCGATCATATCATGGAGTATATTATCTGAGATTTCATTCGTAGGGAGTACGTTGACTATTGATGATATTTGTTTATGTTCATGATTATAAATCATCATAAATATAAATATAAATATAAATATAAATATAAATATAAATATAAATGTTGATTCATGGACTTAACCAATTTAACTTGATGACATACCCCTCCGTACGTACGAAGGAATGTATGTACGAAGCTAATGGCTAGGAAAAGATCATAATCTTTCCCTAAATTATCGACATTAAATCCGAGATAAATGCTATTCGGATATGCATTCCTTAAATAAAGGGAATTAAATAAAGTATCCAAATCAAGATAAATACTATCTTGATATATCATATCCTGAGGAAAGATAAACTCTTAATTATCTTCTTCTCCAAGAAAAATACCATCTATAAAGGGAGATCCCCTATCACATCATCGGCATTCTACATGACCGAAAATAACCTCACATTACAATTGTCGTAAAAGGAGTTTCTTATCTTCGGGGAATCGCCAACAAACACTCAAAAATAATCCATCCATCTCTAATATCCATCCTCTTTAGGTAATCGCGGTTTGATGATCAATCATAACTTATTTAGGGGAATTTTTTGACCTAGTCATCGTCAACGTGCTTAGGTAGGAGCTTAATAGTTCACACAAAAGATAAAGTCATGTATGAGCAAATTTACACTATGATATGAATTAAAAAGTTATGATTGTAACGTGTGTAGGTTGGAAACTATACAAACATTATTAATATATTAATATGACCCTTAATTAAGTAAGACACAAAAAAAAAAACTTAAAGGCGTGTTTGGTTAGAGAAAACATTTTTTGTTTTTCATTTTTGTTTTTTAAAACGATATATAAAGCAGAAAACGCGTTCAAATGATAGTTTTTCAAGAAAATTTTCCATGAAAATAGAAAACAATGTTTTCTACTTTTCAATGAAAAACTTGAAAACATCTTTTGATTGTTTTCAACATTTTTCATTTTCCAAATTTTTAAAACTCCAATTTCTATTAAAAAAAAACAATAATACTACTTGATTAATATATACATACATACCATACTCATTCAAACAAATATTTTATTTACATGACCGTAAACAAGCCGATCCAAACTCAAGCTCCTCTAGTTAGAGCTCAACTCATTTTAACCTTAAAAACTTGAATTCGAACTCCACTCGTTTCGAGCTATATGAGAAAAGCTCGAACTTGGCTCATAAGTAATCTTACGGGCTCGAGCTTGACTCATTTATTCAACAACTCTTTTTTTTTGTTTTAATTTTGATGTATAAATATTTTTAGGTAAATTCAATTATCAAAGTGTATAGAAATATTAACTTTTGAGTTATATTAATCAAAAATACATAATACTATCTACTAGGTAATATATTGTCCTATATATTATATTGAGTTAAATGCAAGAATGGTCCCGATGGTTTGTTCATATTTGTAACCTGAGTTCCTTTTTAGGTTCACTAGCAATGGAGATCCTTAAATCAAAATTTTTTGCAACCACAATCCAAATTTGGATGATCCGTCAATTTTCACCATTAACAGGACCATTTTTGCAACTTTTTCATTTTTTATATTTATTTTCTTTTTTTGTTTTATTCTTTTTTTTGTTTTATTCTTTCTACAACATTATCAACCATTTATCTCCTACACGTAACTATTTATCTTTCCAACTAAGCAAATATAGGAAGCAAACATCTATACATTTATTATTCAACAAATACGATCTATTCAACCATTTATCCACTCATCTTATATCATTAAGCAAATACATGAAAAATGCACTAGGGTTTCTAGCTATGAAAGATGCATCCATCTCATCATTTCTCATGTAGCAGGCCCAACATCTGGATGTTTAAGATTGAAAGAGTTACTAGGTTGGTGACTGAAGGTAGCTTCACAATTGTACTAGGGTTTCTACCACCGTCTCATAGTCATTAATCACCGTTGGGAGCACTGCTGGCCCTTGGGGGGGGGGGGGGGTGCCCCTTGGGGCGACTAAGGAAGGGGATGTGGCCTTGGGGTCCAACGAAAACCAAAAAAGATTTTAAGAAGGCCGGTCATATTTTTCTTCACTACCGTCGCAAACTGCAGTCATAACACCGCCACCTACCGCCATGTCTGGTGGTGCGACTGCCTTCAGTCACCAACCTAAAACCTCCGTTAATCTTAAACATCTAGATGTTGGGTTGCTACACAAGACATGATGAGATGGATGCATCTGCATCTTTCCTGGATTTGCTTACTGATATAAAATGGGTAGAAATGGTTGAATATGGTGCATTTGTTGAATAATAAATGTATAGATGTTTGCTTCATGTATTTGCTTAGTTGGAAATATATAAGTTGATAGGTGTGGGAGATAAATGGTAGATAATGTTGTTTTGGGAGAATAAAACAAAAAAATGAAAATAAATATTAAAAATGAAAAAGTTGCACAAATGATCGATCCTGTTAACGGTGGGAATTGATGGATCATCCAAATTTGGACCATGGTTGCAAAAAGTTTCTGATTTAGGAACCCTCATTGCTAGTGAACCTGAAAAGGAACGCAAGTTGCAAAAATGAACAATTCACGGGGACCATTCTTGCATTTAACTCTATTATATTTGTATATGCAAGTATATAATAATAAGAGGCTTGTTTAAGCTCGTTTACGCTTACAAGAAAAAAGTGTGTTTAAACTTGGCCCGATCAAGTTTTTACTGAGTTGAGCTTGAATAGCTTACGAATAACTTAAGTTTTTTACAATCCTAGCAAGAACTGCACCTGATACTTAAAAAAAGAGATGAAACTTCAACTCGTAAGACAAAAAATTATATGTTCATCTTGACGCTTCCTTTCAAAAAAAAACATTGCACTTTAATATTTTATACACGATAAATATTGATATCGAAATTATCTTTACACCATTTTCTCTTTATGTGTTTTTGTGTTGCATAAGAAATTTCTATCTGTGTCTTACAACAGGATACATAATAGTTAACCATTCTAACACACTAATTATATAATAAAATTTTTCATTTTATATATTGGTTAAAAATATTTAAATAAAAAAATTGAATAGCATATACATGTGTATATATTTAATTCTTTCATTGACTCTTCATACATATCATTAACATAAAACATATACGAAGATAATATATAACAATACTCATAATAATAATAACACAGTAAAAATACATAAAAAGATTTAAAAAAAAAAAAAGAAAAAGAAAAGATATAACTAAAAGAAATTTTGAACAACCTCCACAATTAATTTCAAAAAACAAACAGTAATAAATTAATAAACACATAAACGAAATCTTCATACATGAACAAATATAAATAAAAACTCACTTTGTTTAATAAAAAAAAAACTCACTTTATTCAATAACAAACGAAGAAGGAAAGCAAAAAGTAAACATAAAGAAAAAATAAACCTGAGTAAAAAAAATAAAATACATAAGTAAAGCAAAAGACCCGGCCAAAGTGGTTAGGATTCTTGTTAAATTCGCCAATTCGTTAATCAAGATTCTCGCTAGATTCACCCGATTAAGATTAAGCTTAAGCCTGTAAGTATGATTTAACCTTTTTATATACTGGGATTCTCGCTAGATTCACCTAGTAATAATTATTCTAGAGCAAAGATTCTCGCTAGATTCACCAGGTCAGCTAAAACAGTGTTAAGCATCACAATCAAATAGATCTAATTATATTAATTTCACATTCGCTCGCTAGAGTAGAGTGATCATTTACAATTAATTAAAGATCGATTAATTGATTTCATCTCAAGTTCGTTAATCCTAATGAATGATTATAGACACGTCAACCAAAAATAAATCAACAAACAATTGATATAGAATTAATAATAATATGAAGAACTAGATAATCATGGATTTGTGACTAAACATAAAAAAATACAACGAATCACATAAATAAATAAATAACACATAAAAGTCTTACATGATCACATCATCGAAAGAAGTATTAAAACTCTAGCCAGACATTATTAAGGGAATAACAAAGTCTGTAAAATAGAAAGACATATTGTACCGACAATGAAAATAAAATATAGATGAAGATCCGACAATCTCTTGGTTGAATCTCTGAAGATCAAGAGGTGTTTAAAGGCTAAAAATCCCTTAAAAGCTGCTGAAATTTGTCCTTGAAGGTTGTGAGGTCGTCTGGCTGCAAGTTATGAGGTATATGTTACGTCTGAGGGGCTTTAAAGATCTATTTATAGTCAAACCCTCATAATGCTGACCGACCTACAGGAGCGGCGCTTCCATGAAGATGGAGCGGCGCTCCAAAGTCTTTCGAAGTCCAGGTTTGGCTACTGGAGTGCAAAAAGCGGCGCTCTGTATAGCTCGGAGCGGCGCTCCCAACTCCTGTTGGTGTTTCTTCGCGTTTTTGCTTCCAAGTTTTCGTCTTGTGTCTAGATTATGTCTTGTGGCATATTGTTGAGTTGTTTTATGACGTTTACCCTCGCTTACGCACTCTGAACTTGTATAAACATTTTATCTCATTAAATACCAAAAGTTCACTAAATCAACTCGTATTTCTATTTAAAATGACCATAAGACGTGTGAGAAAATACGTACATAAGTCACTCATCAATAGCATTGTTGTTAACTCATTTGATTAGCTTTCTAGTATATTCAAAATATCTAGGCTAGACTGGACATTATGGTTGCAAAGCCCTATGTCTTCCTTCTAACTTCTTTCTAGCGTCTCGCTAGTTTTTATAATATTTCTTCCTTTAAAAAAAAATACTTTACAAAATTCCCGACTCAAATTCCTGACTCAAAGCCTGTGGATTTTTAAATGAAAGTGATAAGAGCATTACTTACTATATTAACATTCAAATAAAGGAATAGTAAACTTTTGCTTCCTTGCATTTTTACAGTAGAGTTTTTATTTTTCAAATTTAGACACCAAAGTAATAACACTTTGCCACCTTTTAGTTTTGCTCCTTTGTATTTTAACACTAAAGTTTTTATATTTTAGTTTTCGACACTAAACTAATAAAGTTTTGCTCCTTTTTATTATGACACTACAGTTTTCATTTTTTAATTTTGGACACCAACTAACCCCTCTCACTTACTCACCAAAGTTTTTATTTTTTGTATTTTAGACATCAAACTTTTAGATCCTCATGATTCTGTCGCGCTACTTTAACACATTTACAGTTTTACTCCTTGATTATATTTCTTTGGTTTATTTGCTTTTCGTTCTCCCCTCTGAACTCTACAACGTTATGATTTTCACCCACTTTATTTTAAAAATAAATGTTTTTTGATTTTTTTTTCACATTTTATGTTATTTTAATTAATGCTAACAATACTTTCACACATTAATAGTTTTACCCTATGACTATTTTTCTTTGGTCTTAGTCAATTTTTGTTAATATAATATCTATTGTATTATTGCTCCACTCTTTTTTAGGTTAGAAAAAACTAATATATATGTATTTTTGCTTTTTATTTATACTGACTAGGAATGTACCCGCGCGATGCGCGGTGATGAATAATTTTTTAAAAAAATTTAAGTTATAGTATATATGAAATTCGTAAACTTCATTCAGTACATGCATCAAAAGGTGATGGTGGCCAGCCGCCGGCTGCCGGTTCTAGACTGCATAACACATAGGTATATAAAAAAAAATGTGTTTGTTATTATTGTTAGAATAGTTAAAATTGATTATGTAAATTAATATAAAAATAATATATAATCAATTAATATATAAATAATACAAATATTAAATGATATGATATATAAGGAAATGTTTAAATTTTTTAAAAATTAAGACACATTCCAAATGATTTATTATGTAGTATAGATAAGTTTGAAAATCTAAAGATTAAAAAGCATCTATCTTTGCGTGTGACCTTTTTTAACTACAGTATTGGAGAAAGTATTTATGTGGAAAAAACTTTGTACCTTTTTCAAACTTATAAAGGATAATGACAACGAAATGTAACCAACTATGACACAATGTTTATGTTGGTGCGTCACCTTTTAGACTGTTCCAACGATGTAAGAAACTTTCCATTTTGTTCGAAGAATGTAAATTACCGGGTAACATCCTAGGTGTAGCCGGTTACTGCACGCCACGTCACGCCACGTCAATTGACAGGTCAAGCCACGTTGGATACACACAATAGCCATTAGGACATATTTTGTTACATTTATATGCCTCCGGTGACTTTAAACTCCGGTCATCTTCTCCGGCTAACTTCCGGCGACACAATTTTTTTCTGGCAAAGACCTCTAACCACCAAATTTTCCGGCTAAACAAGTTCACCACTTTCTTGAAAGTAGAGAAAATGCAAACAGAACACTAATAACATTCACCTACCCTAATTTTTTCTTAAAAATTCGTAGCCTTTTTTCATTCTCTTTCAATTTCCTGCCATCATCTAACTCATGGCTAAAATCTATTTCTCACCCAAAACTCTATCTAATTCGATTTCATGGTAGCCATAGAAATAAAAAAGCTCACAGGCCATTGGCCTTTAAACATGGTGGTTGCGGTGGTTTTAAATATTCACACATAAAAGAAGATGATTGTTGATGATCCACAATGGAGACCGCGAATAAAATCTCCGGTTACGATTGAGTTACAGGTTCAACTAGATCTGTGGTCACCGTTGTTCATGATTCATATATTGCTCGATTTTTCCGGCCATTTTAACCACCCGGTTGTGGTCACAGGTTCAACCAGATCCTCAAAGATTCCGGATTGAGTGCATAATCTAACCCGACCCGACCCGACTTTGATCATACAAAGTCACCAATCTAATTTAATCCCCCGAGAAATGTAAAGATTGTCAATGGTTTTTATAACATCAAGTGATGCTTTTATGTACCTCCTCATTTCTTTCTCTGCTGATTTATCTGTTGATTTAATGTATATTGTCTATTGATTACCAGGCTCACCTGCAACCCACAATTATGACTTGATTTGGTGTTATAGAACCCATTCGTGTGTATATCTAAACTTATTTATTTTGGGGTGTGAGTTATTTTATAAAATATGAGTAGTTTCTTCTAGTGGACAAAGTGACCGGAGTTGGTTTTCAGGTGGTGGTTGTGGCCGGGAAAAAGAAGGGGGAGAAGAAAGGTGTGTGTGTGAGAGAATTGTGTCTGTGTGTGTGCTTGGAATATATTTTATTTAAGTATTAATGTTTTATTCCATGTAAGCAATGACTAGGCATGTTACATAACCTTTCATTTAACTAGTCAGCATGCCACATATGCAGTCAACAAAGATTAATGAGATTGGTAACCGGCTAATGTTACAACCGGTCACACATTACATTTTTTGCACAAAATATGAAGTTTGTTACATTGATTGAACAGTCTCAAATGTCGCGTACCAACATAGACATTTGGTCATAGTTGGTTACACTCCGGTGCCATTATCCCTAAGTTAATATCCACGTTGTTACAAGATGTCAAGATGTTCTTTTTACATTTCATGTTAAATGTGTTTATCTTAAAAGACATGGGGAGTTGGGGTAATGTCCAGATTTCAATCCGTGACGTGGATGATTTTAGGATTATTTGATATAGTTTAGGAGCAAAGTAAATTGCCGTTAAAAAAATGTGTTTATCATTGAACACACTCTTAATGTATGTTACGTAGTTTAGGATCGTTATATATACCCGTTTCACCTTTGCCTGTTGGATTTTGTTGTTTTTAAGTTTATTGTAGTTTTAGGGTTAAATACTTAAATGTGATCATAAGTTTTCTATTCAATATCTTTGTAATTGTTAACATTTTACTAGGCTTTTTATTTTTATATGTCTACTAGGTTATATCCTGTCCATCAGACGGGACATATAAATAATCGAATTATTACTTTTGAATATAAGTGATAGTAACATAGGTAGTCTTATCTATACTACTAAATAAAAATTCTAACCTCATGTTGAAAGTTGGATTTTTGGGATATACAAGATTATCATTATACCATTAATGAATTAAATTACACCACCAATACTTTATTTTCTAAAATATCTCAATTACCCTATTTACATCAACTACCTTTAAATCAATTACCTTTACATTCATTACATACACAACTCGACGCTGTCACCACCACCTATAGTCGTCGTCACCAGCACCAGTCGCCGCCATCACCCCTAGTCGCCGCCGCCACCACACCGCTGCCGCCAGCTTGCGCAGGTACCCCTCTAGTACTATCTTAAAAAAAATAACGGTTTAGCTTTTATATGAAAATTTTTTAAATTATGCAAAATACTAAACGTAGTTTTGTTATATTCTTTTTTATAAAAAAAGGATTTAAAATAAAAAATGTCATATTCATAAAAATAAATACAATATTTATTTGTAAAGTCAAAAATAAAATTTAATAACCGTTCAAATAATAGTCGTATAGTAAACGAATATTAACAATGTCGTTTTTTAAATTAGTTTTTAATAATGACATGTGACGAGAAGAGTTAAAACTTCAAATCTTGAATTTTAATAATATACTTCACTTTTTATAATGATTTACTTGATTAGTTAATTACTCCATTTAGTATTGTTCATGTTGATGATTAGAGAGATATTTAGTATTTAATGGTGTTGAATGTTTGTCATCATTAGAATGTTAACCACTTGGTTATAGATCAAGTGATCATCTGTCACCGCTTATGTGGGGGGCCCCATTGTAGGGGGAGCCTAACAAAAAATTAGCGCCGGTTTTATCCTCGTCTCAGACCGGATTTAATCGACTCCATGTGGTGGTATCCACTCAAGTGCACTTACCTCGGTACACTAAAACCTTGCAGGGTGGTTGTGTAGATACCAATGTCGTACAAAGAATTAAGGGGTTCCCTATGATTTACCCTCTCTTATATTTCATTAGAATGTTAGACTATCAGGAGTGGGGGGCGTTTTTTGCACTTTTTCATTTTGGAACGCCCCGTATAACCAGCCCTAGGGGCGTTTTATGGCTTTGGATGTTGTGCTACTTTCATTTTGGAACGAGCGTTCTTGAATAAAAAGAGGAATCATTTTAGTGGGCCCTCCACCTTTTTCACTGCCATACACCATTTCAATTCTTTTTCATATTAATATTTTATTTAATAAAGGTATAAAATTAATTTTTAAGTGGGTCCTTAAAAGAATGCCCCTCACTCTCACAAAAATGAGGAAATGCCCATTTGCCATGTCATCCGTCACGTGTCGCGAGATGCCCCTATAGGGGGCTTCCCCCATTCCTGTTAGTCTTAGTTCCAGTGAAAAATCCATTTGTCTTTGAATTCAAAGGTTGAGATTTCAAACATCCACACTTACAATTTTTTACTTAGATAATTAATATTTAATGGTGTTCATATGGATACTTATATGGATGCTTATTTGTCACATTTATAATTGAAAAAAATATATATATAAAAACGACACATAGAACAAAATACTACTCGTATATAACAATCTATGGTGATTGACACATAAAATTTTAGAGAGATAAAGATAATAATCGTCTTTAAGGAGCTTGGATAAAAACCTTACAGATGTATGAAACATATAAACTTCTTTTTGCCACAAGTTACGTAGACGCTAGCTAAATGTGAAAACGATCGATATACCTTCTAGGATCTGTAAATCAACATCGCCAATATTGGATTACGTGAAGACGGCCAAACAAACTGACAAACGTGTGGACTATATATCTTCAAGCTAGCTTTTGCATTACCCATCCACAGTAATAGTAATGAACACCACAACTGAACCACCCTACAAACAAACAATTACTCGTATAAATAAAGATCCAATATAAAAAAACGCTTTTAGTTGCAAATTTGAAAAACATATACAAGGAGTTTTCCATTTCTATAATGCAAAATCTGTATAAAACTATAAAAATGAGATTTCTAATATGTAGTTATAAGTTGGAAAAACAAGGTTTTATGCTTCGATGAAAATTATTTTAAAAAAATCACATTTGAACACATTTTATGTTTTCCGTATTTCCCTTGAAACTTTTTCTAGAAAACATTTCTAGTTTTCTACAACTAAACGCATCCTTAGTGATCATCAAGAGCGACAACGCTAAAAGGTAAGTTGTGAGGTCCATAAACAAAGGGAGCTGCATGTAACAGAAAAATGGATATATGCTCAAATTAAGTTCATTGTGGATCCGTTGTGACTACCGTGGGAAGATCCAGCAATGCAGGGTAACGTGAGGCTCAATTTATGGTAGTAGATTTGTGTAATTGATGAATATAGTCATTAGATTTGGAAATGGGTTTCGAGGTCTAGTGTGTACACCCATTAAGTTAATAATATCCCAAACTAAAATAGCAAAGGTCAAAGGGGCCGCACCCTTTTTTTTATTTATTTTAGAACGACAATATATTAAAATAAAGACATCTAGTAGAATGCTAGACGCCAAAACAAGAGTACAATTACAATTACAAATTCTAGGAAGCACAACAAAAAATAACAACATCCTAGAATCATCTTGAGACTTGAACTGCGAGGTATGCAAAAAAGGTCAAAAAACTCATGCCAATTACGAAGACGAGACATGAGAAAAACCTAGGGTCTATGGGACTCGCCTCTTGTAGCGGGAGTATATGGTGTCTACTGACTTCAGTAAGTGAGTTTGCTGATGTATAACTTCACTGAAGACCATTTTGATCATTTTGATCAGTGACCATTTTGATCAGTCAGTGTTGATTAATAACTTCACTGACGATGTCTTCCTTGATTTGTAATTGCATTGACTTAGTGCACAATTTTAGTCCTGATTTAATAACGCATGATGCTGTTGGTCTTGTAACGTACTGCTTGAATGTTATGAGGAAATATTATGGAGAGATTAATATGCCGATTAATACTCATAGTATGCTCCATTATTGTGTGTTCTTTATAAGAAGATAAACATATAATACTTGTACATGAGAAAAGATCGAGTGATAACAAAATACTCTCTAGCAAAAGGGTTATTGATACCTCTCAAATTTAATAAAACAATTTTTAGTATTATCTCGAAACATAATTCGTGTAACCCAAATATAATTTAAAGGGTCTAATTGTGGTTTTCGGAAAATGATACCGCGATTATAAGAGATATCCGGTCATTTAGGCCACACGGAGTTGTCATCGGCTTGCTGGCGGGTTGGCTCCAAACCGGCGGTAACACCGCCGCCGGTAGTGAATTTATGGTTAAACAGGTTGGAGGGAGGGTTGGAAACCTGGTGCTCATAAAATGGAGAGAGAGTGAGTGGAACGGTCATATGACCGTTTTTGGGCTCCACATTTCGAATTTTTTAGCCGTTGAGCAATAAAAAATTTTTTTCCCTTTTTTTACATATATATACCTATCTATTTCTATTTTAAAAACCACAACAAACACTCAATAAAAACACACAAATTTTCATATATACTCCACAAAAACGCCCAACTTTATCCCAAAAAAATGGATTATTCATCCTCTTCCGATGAGATCATCCTCCCACCTATGCTTCCCGATTTATCCACTGGTAGTTCATTTGCCTTTTTTCAAAACTCGTTAGCCGAGGTTGAAGAGCTTGAAGACTCGGGAAGCTCGATTGACACCCGCAATTATATTGAGCGACAGTGGGAAGAAGCTAACGAAAAACTAATGCATGACTACTTCATCGAAGAACCAAAGTTTGGCGAGCATTTTTTTCGTCATCGGTTTCGTATGAGTCAAAGATTGTTTTTGAAGATTGTTGGTCATATTGAAGCTAGTTTCCCGTATTTTCAAGACGGCATGAACGCGAGGAATAAAAAAAGCTTCATGACGATACAAAAATGCACATCGTCAATTAAACAACTCTCAACAGGTGAACCTTAGGATAACTATGATGAATATTTATGCATGGCCATACATCACGCGAGTGCCTTACATATTTTTGTGATGCAGTCATTCATTTATATTGTTGAGAGTTCTTATGTAGGTCGATGGCCCACGACGTCGCACGAATCAAAGAGGCGCATGAAGAAAGACATCACATTCTTGGGATGCTCGGTAGCCTTGATTGTACACATGTTCAATGGAGAAATTGTCCTAGGCAGTTGAGAGGCCAATACACGCGAGGGGATCATAAAGTGCCGACTATTATGATTGAAGTTGTAGCTTCGCAAGATCTGTGGATTTGGCATTCGTTTTTTGGTCCTCCCGGGTCAAACAACGATATTAATATGTTGAATCAGTCGCCATTGTATCTTACTACCAGAAATGGAACGACCCTAGACACTTTATTTACTATATGCGGGCGCTATTACAAACGTGGCTATTTGCTTACCGATGGAAGCTATCCTAAGTGGTCTACGTTTGTTAAAGCGTATCCACATCCAGTCGATCCGAAAGAAAAGAAACTCAAGAGAGTACAAAAGTCTATGTACCATTATATGAAGAGCCTCTTAGTTGATTAACAATTAGTTGACCATGGGTCATGTTTGGTGCATGAAAGTTTAAGAGTTATTGAAAAAAAAAAGCTCTAACTAAAAGCTATTTGAAATAGCTTTTAAAAGTTGTTGGAGTTTTAAAAAATGGTAAATTACATAAATATCCCTTTTATATAATTATATTTTACATTTAAACTTTTATTTGATTGTATATTTATGTTATTTTACATTTATAAGCTCCAACTCCTAACTATTTGTCAAACACTTTTACAGATACAAAAACTCTAGCTCTCGGTTTAAATAAAAGCTCTAATCACCAACTCCAACCAACAGTTTTAGCTAATGTCGCCAAACATACCCCATGTTTATGACACAAAGCTGCTAAAAATTTAACAAAAAATAAAATAAAATAAAATAAAGAGACAAAGAAAGATACATGGTCAAGAGTCCTAACTAGAGGTGAAGAACCAACTTACGAGAGCCAAGATTGGAAATAAGGCCAGACGGAGTATACGGATGAGAGGAAAGGTACTGCGAGGTATTGCAAGAGAACACCGCTCCCCTATGCGGTACCACGCAGGAGGGGAGCAGGTGGGTGAGGGTGGTCACCGGTTTGGTGTCGCGTGCGTGAGATATATATATATATATATATATATAGAGAGAGAGAGAGAGAGAGAGATAGAAAAAAGAGAGAGAGAGAGAGAGAGAGACGTTGGATGTGAAAGTTGGGTGAGGGCAATGGAGAGGCACTTCTTGTGTGAAGGAGGGGAGGGGAGGGAAGGAGAGAGAGTGTGAAAATTTGGAAGGGAGAGTGAGGCACTTCGTGTGCCCTAAAAAGAGGGTAATAGAGGCGGTGGATTACCAAAGCCTAATAGAAAGTTTTTTAAAACGCATTCATGACATGTTCTATATCTCATACGCACCCCGAGTGGTTCCAAACCCTTCGACCGAAGTTGGGTTGTCAACCTGAATGCACCACAGGCAAATTCATACCTTATTTTTATGATTTGAATGTGAAGTGTTGACTAGGGTGCATCACAATACAATTTAAACTGTATCATAGTGAATAGTGATGCAGTTTAAGTTATACTGTAATGCAGCTTAAAAACTTCATATTCTTCTCATTTTAAAAAACTTTTCACGGGAACATTTCTCTCCACCCTATTTAATAAGGATATGATATACTTACTAAAACTTATGATGATATATATAGTACAGTGATATATTATTATTTTTTACAGTCTACTATTAAAGTTATAAATTATAGTAAATGAATTAATGGGGTGTTTGGGATTACGTTCTGAAATTAAATTTTGCGTTTTGGAATAACATGTCCTTACATGCATTTTCACACAAATAATCACTTTGATTGTCAAATACTTTTCCTGATTATTTGCGTTATGCAAATGCAATAATCAGATAATTCATTCAAAACGCAATTTTAAACACTCCTAAATACTGTGATAAGTTTATTATTTATTGTAATTAGCATCCTACTCCTAATAATTGGCGGTTTATGTCTAGCGTCCTATAGCGTTTGTGGTTTGAAAGGTGAACCTTTCAATAAAATTGGGGATAAATTAGGGATGAACGGGCCGGGTTTAGGTAATTTCGGACCTGGACCTGATTAAAAATCTCTGTTTCAAACTAGGACCTGGACCCGATGGGTCCCCCGTTTACTTACTAACTTTCGGGTAACGGGTTTCCCGACAGGTAATCGGGCACCCGTTTTATTTTTGTTTTTAAAATTCGTTCACTTACTACAAACTAGTTGGTTCTCCGCCGCCCGATGGGCGGCGTCCGTTTCTGAAAGCGTATGCGTTGATGGGTTGGGG
>JAOEHQ010021494.1:0-14446 GCA_025447715.1 Asclepias incarnata
AAATTTAATAATATTTTTGAAATTACGTTTTTTAGTCAAATAGTCAACCACCAACATTACAAGGTATGTTATGTCTATTTAGGATATGCACTCATTTTTTTTTGGATATGCACTATTACTAAAAAAAATTTAGTTTAAAAATAAAAAAAAATTTAACACTAATTTTTTTTTTCATAGGGTATGCAAGTGCATACCATGCTCTCCACATGGATCCGCCACTGCACCCAGTAACTAAGATGTATGTTAAGGGCGGAGCCTGTACCATAGATTACCACCATCACCGGTCACTGCATCACCGGTCACTGCATCACCGATCACCCCCACCATCTCCCCTTTATGAATACCCTTAAGGGCGGAGCCTGTGTCTAACCACCATCTCCAACCAACCAAATTAAGGTGTATCACAGTGTCTTTTAAGCCGTGTATTTGTGCTTCGCACACTTGGCATTTTAAGACACTTAACAGTTAACACCCGAACCGTCCCCTATATATATATACACAATGAAAGGTTCATACGATAACCGCAAAAATGTTAGGAATTGCGAGTGCGATCAAATTACGAGTTTATTCACATGTGAAAAGTGATGTAACAATAACTAGTAACTCCAAAGAAGCTGAATGAGTTATAACTTCATTATATATGGCCACTAGATTTCACATTGATATTCATATTATTATTATATCTTGTTATTGTGTGTGTGTAAATATATAGCCAGATAGGCTAGGTTAAAACAAATAATATGAATTTAGTAACTAATTGTGTGCTCTATTGATATGCTAAGGCACATTTAGATGTATAATAATAATAAAAGTTATATGAATTTGAAAAGTGATTAGTAACGGAGATTATCACCTGTTCAGGTTCGGAGATTTTAGCTAATTGTTATTGTTCCGATGGTGGATGTTAGAAAGTTTTCGATGTAGTTCAGTAAGTAACTGTGAGTTCGTTGATTTGTTAAGAGTGTAATTATGGTAATATGTAGAAAATTCGAAAAACTGCAAAAAGCATTAGGCAACTTTAGTAGTTATTGATTCACATGTATCTATTAACATTTGTCTTGCGGATATTACTCATTATTTTTGTTTATAAGGCTGTGATAGAATGTTCGGCACTCCAAGTTTCTAGATAATAACTCGAACTACAAAAATGAGTTTTAAGAGGAATAAAAAATGCTAAGGTGGGGGATTCACTTGTCATGGTTATCAAACACTTAAGATTATTGTTTAGGTCTGAATGGAATCGCATACACTGTCAGATTCCATAGAAGGCAAAGGATCTCATTTGGAATGTAAATAATATTGCAGTCACAGTACATTTGAGATCAAGGATGTTTATTAATTACTCATGAATAGTTTAGCTATGACATCAAATTCCAATCTGAATATCTATGTTATAGTGTTATGCTTTGTTAATGATTTGTAAAACAACCAAAATAAAAAATAAAAAATTGGTAGCTTGCTTTGCCTCTCAACTAGAGGAGCTCTGTTTTAATTTGGTTGGATCATTTGGTTCCATGTTCCAGCTTATTTACAAATTTCCGAGCCTTCTGCTCTGTATTTTTCTTGGAGTGTTTTTTCTTGATCTTAAAGTAGTTCTGTTTTTTGTGGCAGGGTCTGATGGCAGGAGCTTACCTAGATTGCGTAAATTGCAATCAGAAATCTCGAGTTTTCTATTAGGAAGTGCTTCCAAGTTAGATTCGTCATCTAGTCAGTTTAAGCTGGAAAAATCAAAAACTGAAAGGCCTAACCGTAGTAATATGCTTGCTGAAGAGAGACCTCACAAGCATAATGAAAAGATGTCTGCACAACAGCAGGTAAATTGCAATACTAACACACATATTATATATGTATTTAGACATACACATATACTTATGCATATTAAACATACTTGATTATGGTATATAAACTGAATCCATATCAATATATCATAAGGGTGGCCTGTTTGAATTGTGCTTATATGGCAGTATATTTTTTGTGTACTCATGTATTCTTGTCATGCTACTCACGTGTCATATCTATCAGAGATCAACAGAAGGGAGAAAGATAACTGTGATTCATTTTTATGGCTGTGATAGTTTTCACTTTTCAGTTGTTGATATTCAGCTGATTACTTAAATTATAGTGTTCCTATGGAGATAGTAAATAAATAAATAAAATATAGAGAAGAAATAAGTTCATGACATAAGAGAGAGTTTTGATGAAATACTTTCTTTCATGCAAGTATGATTATCATGTTATAAAAAGGAAATAAATCCTTCGTTATGTATTGCTTATATAAGAATGAGGCTCTTCCACCCCACCATTAGTAAGGCTTAAACATTATTTGAAGTCCTCTTTCACAAGGCATATATGTTTATTCAGGTCATTTTTATATAAACAAAAGAATCCACGAAGGATGATAGTTAACTAAGGAATCAAGCTTTTTAATTAAAATCAGAAAACTAGAGCTAAAAGTTAGCTGTCTTCAGTTTTAAACTGGCAACATCAGTTGTTCAAGCTCCTAGGATCTTCAAATATATATCAAATGCAGGTTAAAGAAATAGTATAGCTTTATACATACTAGTTAGATTTTTCCAAATGCAGGTTAAAGATATATTATAGCTTTTCTAGTGTTCTTCACCCTCCCTTTTATATCACTTATCTTTTAGTCATATAAATTCAGCTATATACTTCTATTTTTTTTGGATTTCAGAATGAATGCTCCACTTTATAATTCTGCTGGGTTGCTTTGAGGTCTCTCTCGAGGCGTGTTTGTTTTGAGCTTAATCCATAAAGAATGACTTAACTGAAAAAGTCACAGATATACTGCTTTATCAATTAAGTTGTTGATAATATTTTTCTTTTACTAAGTGTTTATTCAGCACATAAAACAAACAACAATACCGATTAAATATACAAACAATATTTATCTAGACAAACACTTTATCCAGACATCTCTTAATGAATAAAAAAAAAAAAAAGGAGGCCCTCAGCTAAGTTGGGATTATATTTCAACAAGTTTGTTGTATTAAACTACGCTTCAGTGTCTTAGACAGTAGACACATAGTTGCAGTAATTAATCCGTAGTATTTTTTTTTTCCTTTCTATTTAGAACCTCTTATTTGTTATTCTATTATCAAACGGATTTTATTTAGATGTAGCCGTTTGAATGTCTACACTTGCATGTTTGTGATTATGTTAAACATTAAAACCATTGCAGCTCCAATTGTTGAACAGAATTGCTACTGTAAAAGATGACGGCACAGTAGAATTTGAGATGCCTTGCGATCTTGAAATGAATGCTTTAGGGGATGGAAATGGGCAAGTTTACAATGCATGTGGTGAAGATAATCCCGACTCATCCGAACCTCGGTATTTTCGACCATTACAAATAGTAATACTTATTGTCGGAACTCGTGGTGATGTGCAGCCATTCGTTGCAATTGGAAAACGTTTGCAGGTGGGCTTTTAAGTTTATGGCTTTTTACCATCTTTTGTTTGAGGTTTAACTAGAGGTGGTAGCATTGTAGCAAGATCGGTAATGGGTCAAAACAATCTTGGATCAAAAATGTCATTTTAGTACGGGTCAAAATGGGTCAGATATGCTTAGGTTGGCCCATTAACACTTTTTTGTCCATTTCTCACACTTATAATATTTATAGTTAATAATTATGATTAAAAAACAATAATATTGTAATGTACAATAATAATCTAAATTTTTGAATAAAGCGATTTTGGAGGTTGGGCGCATTGAAAGTGTATATTTGGGGTGACTTTCACCCTTACAACCATTTGAGGATTTTCCCTTTTAGCTGTTTCTTATTTGACCTGTTTGAGATTAAACACAACTTAAGTTGACCCATTCATAAGCAATGAGTTGAAATTGTTCCCTCTATTTCTAATAAATGTGAAACATATGGATTGCGTGATGATTTGTCTTACAACTACTAACCTTAGGTCTAAGAATCTTGGGTTCTTGATTTTTAATAAGCTTTAATTTTACACCGGCATTCCTTTAGTAATTTATCACATGGAACTTATGCTTACAAAGTTACAATTCTTGTTGGAATGAAAAAGAGTCTCACTTTCTAAAAAATATAGAGTTTAAAAAGTAATTGATTGCCGCCTTCCTCTTTAAGACAAATTTTTTAATCTTAATTGGCTGTTTCCATTTAAATGATTTTTCCATTATCCCACGTCTATACTAATTTTTCGACTATCATTAAGGGATTTCACCGAGCATTATGAATGCACTATTCCTTGATGATATTCAATGGTAACAGTTTCTTACAAAAAAAGTTATGTATATTCCTGAATTTATTGGCCAAAAAGCTAGGAGCTCTTGCAGTTAAACTTCGTCATTAGTAGTTAGAAATTTCTAGTTGGCATTACTTTCTTTTCCAGTCATGGGGTTTCAAGGTACAATTCTTTATAACTCGATGCTTAAAAGGCCTGTGCAGCCTGTTGATGTAAAATATCTGACCCAGCCAACTATTTGCAAGTTGCAATTAGCTCAAATTATTATAAAGTGAAAGGTCTTTATGCTGTTATTAAGGTATCTTTGAAACAATTGTTTTCATTTGAATATATACTTGTCTGCCAGAGCTATCTTTTGACCATTTCTTACGTCGATCATGTTTCTATTTCGATCTACATTTAGGTGATGTACTTTAAAGAGGTGAATTTTAATGATTGATGGAGTGAAATAATTATCACAAACTCTTAGTTGAGAATTTTGTTTTCTTCTTTAAACCAATGTTTATGATCTAAAAATGAATTTATTTCAGGAATATGGCCATCGCGTTAGACTGGCAAGTCATTCAAACTATAAAGAGTTTGTCTTGACTGCTGGTTTGGAGTTCTACCCCCTTGGTGGAGATCCTAAAGTTCTTGCTGAATGTATGTTCCTATTGCCTCTTTTGTGTACACCAACTTGATGACTTTAAATGAATGATTAATAATATTTTGAATTTTACAAAAATCTCACGACACTAAACAAAAATGCATGCAATATCCATCCTTGAAAACTGAAAAGCAATGAAGAAATTCTGCATTTCTACTAGCTAGAAAAGCTTCTGTAGTTTATTATTTCAGAAATGCCCAACCATCTGTCAATTGCTTAACTTGGTGAATGCTGTTTAGAACATCAGGCTACCTTAATGAGCAGTACCTGATTAAATGGTTCCAATTACATTTGAAGCTTCCCTTATAATGTCATCAACTCAGGAGCTTTTATATTTTGTTGTTATGCAGACATGGTTAAGAACAAAGGATTTTTGCCCTCTGGTCCTTCAGAAATTAATGCTCAGAGGAGTCAGATGAAAGACATTATTTTTTCATTACATGCGGCATGCAAAGAACCTGATCTTGATACCGGAATCCCTTTTAAAGCAGATGCAATGATGGCCAATCCCCCAGCATATGGTAAACTACCTGCCTCGATTTTTCATTTAAAATCTGTGATCAGTTTCTCGCAAAATGTAATGTCACATGATGCCATGTACTTTGCTTTTGTCGTTGTTGACCTTTTGTTTTGAAGTTATAACAAATTATGTGGTCTTGAAGAGGGTTTTGGTAAAAAGTTCTTTTTTTCTACTTCTTATTTTATTATATATTATTGATTACTGATGTTTTTGCAATGAACCTATGCATTTGGTTGATACAAGTGTACTCTTCCAGGAGTTACATGTATTTTAAGTTAAGTGTCGTATTCAGTTTTTCTTGCTTGAAAGTTAAGACATCTTCTATAAGCTGTTTGTGTATTGTATGAATTGAAATAGGTTTATTAGTTCTGTGTATGCTGTATGCATTGATGGTTGTACTACAATGGGTTAATTGCAACACTATGTAAAATACTTGACCTTTTTCCCATTGTATACAACTTGTTTTATTCTTTTTTTTTACCATTGTATGTAACATGCTTGCATTTTCATGCAGCTGTTTGTAAAATAATTGCAGCAACGTGCAACATACTTTCACTATTTTACCACTTAATAAGTTAATATAACATGCCACATTCAATTGCACGAAATGTCAAGTATGTTGCAATAAATGGTTAAAAGTAATGAACATTGTATACAAAAGGAGATAGTATGTTAAATTATGGTGCACTAACCCTAATTAAATTCGAAGTCAGTTTCTTTGATGTTTCCTTTAGAGAAACTTATACGTGACTCTGATCTGGCTATAAGAAATGCATATTTATGAGGATTAAGATGTATCTTTGTTAATAAACAATGATGCATTGCTGTTAAGTAAAATACATATGCAGTCCGTTATCAGGCTATATCATGTACTAAAGCTACTGTTAACTGTTCATAATACAGATTTCTTAATGAGCTCAGTGGTTATATGGAATATACCATCGGTAGATAAAAAAAATAAATTAACACATTCTTCCTTTTATGGTTTTTGGTCTACTTAATTTCATTACTTGAGCATGAGATGTTAAAATTTTAGTACATCCTTTTTTGGTTTTTAGTCTACTTAATTTCAATATTTGAGCATGTGATGTTGGTTCTTTATCGTAACACATGGATTGCTAATAACTATTTTGTTCCAGTTTTTAACCCTGTATGGTTTATTACTTAAAAGGTTTGTATTCATTTACTAACACATTTGATTATGTTTCAGGACATACACATGTTGCAGAAGCACTGAAAATACCCATTCATATATTTTTTACAATGCCTTGGACGTAAGTTTTTCTGATATAGAATATGGCATCTAAAAACGTCTTAATATGTGGAACTTGCTGGATGATGTTAATGGATGATGTTAGAAAGTTGTCTAATTAGCAGTCAATTACAATTTGTAAGAGGTGACAGTTCTGCCCAGTTGGTTATGAATAGGTTGATTTAGGTTATGTTTTATCTCTAATGGGTCAAACAGGTTATATAAGAAATTCTTGTCAGGAAATAGGTCAAATGGTTGAAGGCGCTTATAGGCTTGTGTGTTTTTGTTGATGCTTGAAACCTCCTAAACCATATTATCAACATCTAGATTATCCTTCGAACAGTGTTATTTTTGTTATCATATTTGACACACTACTAATCATTTAAAAATAAAATTGGACAAAATGTGTTTTGGGTCAACCCTATGGACCCGAGTGCTCATTTGCCACCTCTATGACTCACCTTAGATTGGCCTATAGTGTATATTTCTGTTAATTGGTTAACTTGGGATTCTTATTTGCCATTACTGACTTAAGGGTTTACTTATCAGGCCTACTAGCGAATTTCCTCATCCTCTATCTCGTGTCAAGCAACCGGCTGGATATAGAGTAGGTTCATTCGTTGACCTCACATATTTATTATTTTGTTTCTTGAATTGTAACTTTTGCATAGTTACAAATAGTTAATTCTCTGTATTTTATGTGTTTGCAGCTGTCATATCAAATAGTTGACTCTTTGATTTGGCTTGGAATTCGAGACATGATAAACGATGTTAGGAAGAAAAAGTTGAAGCTGCGACCCGTTACGTATTTAAGTGGTTCTCAAGGCTCTGATGCTGATATTCCGTATGGATACATTTGGAGTCCTCATTTAGTTCCCAAACCAAAAGGTAATTTCCACGAGCTCTCTTGGATGCATCATTTCATTCAATGCAAAGTTGGTTTGTGGTATCAATTAACCCTCATTATTTTGCTTAGGAATTTGTCTTTCGATCTTGTACTTGTACCCATGTTTGGATCTGGTCTTTGTCTAAGTTTATAAGACCACATGGAGCTGTTGGAGTTCAAATAGTTTGAACTTGCTTTAGTTATGTTTGACTGATAACAGGTCAAACAGGTGAAATAATAACTAGCTAAAATTGAAATGGGTTAAATGGGCCGTATAGGTTAGAAGGGTCAAATATTTTTAAAAAATGTTTACAACGTTCTAACTCGTTTTATGTAAAAGACTATATCAATAACATAGTTTTGTAATAAAATGTAATATAAATTATTTACAAATTCAACAAAGATGTACAAAAGACCTTTAGTGGGTTGGACCAAACTGACCCCTTTTGACTTGCACATAAAAGTTTCGTGTGTGACCCGAACCTATTATGACCCACAACCCTACCAGCTTGACCTGCTCGTTTGCCACGCCTAGGGTTGATGTAAAATGTCCAGTTAGAATCTGAGGGGTGTAATAATGGCATTCATTTTTCACCCCTGCAGGTGTGGTTCCACATGTTCTTAGAAAAAAAGATCCCACGGGTTGATCGTTTGACAAAATATAAAATCAAATCAATGCGTCATGTTTTATGCATATACATAATGCTAATGGCTTGATTGACTTTAAGTATTCAAGACTTGATTTTTTGAGATTGATTAACTATGCAGATTGGGGACCTAAAATTGATGTGGTTGGATTTTGTTTCCTTGATCTTGCTTCAAACTACAAACCTCCTGAAGATCTTGTACGGTGGCTTGAATCTGGTCCAAAGCCTATCTACATTGGGTTTGGTAGCCTTGTGAGTTTTTTCTCTTATGGATTTATAAAATTTATCTCATCATATTTTAAGCAGTTTATAATCTTTAAAAAAAGAGAGAAGCAAAATGAAGCAACAATCAAACAATCTGTAAAGTGCATGCATTGCAGTATCTACAGCTTACCTCTTTCTTGATAAAATATATATATATATATATATATATATATATATATATATATATCCACATCTAATCACATGCAGGAATAAGCATAATCAAATATCACAAATGAATAACGAACACAAACTTTAATGTGCAACCCTAGGAGAGATTTCAGTGCAATTAAATTCGCTATGCTCTTTATGGCCAAAGCTGTAAAATATAACAAGCATAAACTGAAAACTATAAAATCAAGTTGTGGTTGGGATAATTGTCTAAATCATATCTGATATTAGTCATTTATAAAAGTCAGTGTTGGATTAAAGATGGTGTCTTATCCAAGCTTTTAGAAGATAATTCAATGGGGTTATACATACCTCAACTGAATATCTTTTTGCTTACTTAATGTGGTATCCCTTGCCCTCTCTCTGTCCCAGAAAATATACTTCATTTATCCAATGATAATGCCTGAAAGCAAGTTCATATATCCATTTTCAGCCTGTTCAAGAGCCTGAGAAAATGACACAGACGATTGTCAAAGCTCTAGAAAAGACGGGACAAAGAGGCATCATCAACAAAGGATGGGGTGGCCTTGGTAACTGTAAGTTCATGGTTACCTTGTCGTTTACGTGGTTGCATTTTTTACTATGTAAAATTTTCACAACTCAAATTTTCAATGTTACCCCGTTTTTGTTAGTGGACTAGGTGAAAATGAGAAGGGGTGTTTAAAACTCGGTTTCGACAGACAAAGCGATACAGCTATATTTTGTTTACTTCTTGGTTTTATACCTGTAAAAATACCGGTTTCAGTTTGATTGGGACAAAATAGTTGATTTTCTAAATTTGAAACGACGCCGACAGAACATTCTACATTAGTATCTTTCAAATTAAAAAACCATGAGTTTGTATTGGAATCATCATGTGGTTTGGGATCGAAATTCTTCTCCGGAAGTGGATCAGTTTTTGTTTGGCTTCAGTTCGGCCAGGTCCTCTGAATTTTTGACCCGACAACCCCTAAAAATGAGTTCTCTTTTTTTTTGTGCATTTGTGGAATCAAAACTGATGCAGCTAGTTTTTTTTCCCTCTTCAGTGAAAGAGCCAAAGGATTTTATTTATACATTGGACAACGTCCCTCATGACTGGCTTTTCTTGCAATGTGCATCTGTGGTGAGTACTAGACCTTTTCATTTGTTTCTTCTATTTTTACCTTGATCCTATATAAGTTGTTATTGTCTTCCGTTAGAATTGTATACTTTGCCTGTCGGTTTGCTTTTACTTCTTTTAAGACCAGATAAAATTGGCACTTCCTGAACCCAAAACTTAAAGACATCTTCACCATCTTTGATCTTTTTATTTGTTGACCATGATTGTAAACAATGATTGGAATTTGAATCTCCATTAGAGGTTGCAGTTTTGACCATTTACTCGTAAATGGTTGATTCAAATTATGTATTATCTCTACTGGATCACATGGGTAAAAATAGTTTAGCTGAAGATGAAAGGGTACCCAACTGTATTTTTAATGCATACAACCTACTGAATTGCGTTTTAAAAACAAAAAGTATTATTGTGATGATATATGTTTGTAATCATATCACATTAATTATGCATAGAAAGTTAGAATACAATGGAACAAAATGTGTTTTTGAGTTGAGCCAATCCACTCGAGGCACCCTTTTTGCCACCTTTACTTGAGAGGTTACACTTTTGAGTTTTGATGTTTCAGACATGTTATTCACTCTAGTTTGTCTGAAAGATCCATTGTTGAACTCTTCCACTGTGGATAGTGATTTCCTCTAATGGTATTGACTTTTTTAATACTTTCAGGTACACCATGGAGGTGCCGGAACTACAGCTGCTGGTCTTAAAGCTGCGGTAACACTTTTTAGCAAGTTTTCCTGCACGCATCTCTTTTATGATATCCGTTTTCTGAATATCTGTTACTTTTATTTGCAATTCAGTGCCCAACTACAATTGTACCTTTCTTTGGTGACCAACCCTTTTGGGGAGAACGAGTTCATAGCAGAGGTGTTGGGCCGCCACCCATACCAGTTGAGCAGTTTTCACTGAACAAATTGGTTGATGCTATTAAATTCATGTTAGATCCCAAGGTAACCACTGCTTTGTATTATTTTTATATATCCCTTGCCAGAAAGAAAATACGTTTAATTTAAGTCACCAAGAACTACATTTTGTTTAGGGTGAGCAAAAATTGGTCTGAGCAACAAACCTGAAAAATCGAACCAGAACCGGTTTTATATGGTTTGGTTCATGGTTCCAAACTTGTTCATAAACTGATTTTTCAAATCGGTTCTAGATTTTTCCAAAAAACTGGTTGTCAGTTCCAGAACTGAACCAGTAAGACTTTAAGTTTATATGTGGTTCACGGTCCAATCTGGGACCAAACCGGGTACTTCTAAGTCTGAACTGGAATGGTACCAAACGCATTTAGATCAGTCCAGTTCTCAGTTCTGCTATCTTTTATTTGGTGTGGTCTATTCAGACTATGTTGACTGAAACACTTTTCGTTCAATTTTTTTTGATTTCTTTTTTTTTTGGAACGGCAAACTATCCTACTCCCACTCCTAAACTACCCGAATGCCTAGGATGGAACCCGGGACTTCCGACTCAATAGTTATGTATAACAAAATTTGTATTGTTATCATAATAATCTTATCTTTCGAATGAAAGGATCTAGCTGGCTTAATGATAATGATATATCCTTCTAAAATGGTAGCTTAATTCATGCTCCTAATAATAAGATGGTGACATTTCCCACCCACCACATTTTAGGAACATTTATCATTTACCATGTGCTAAACATACACTTTGGACCATTTACATTTTAGCCAAGTTTTCGATTTATACCCATTTGACATCTCATGGAGATAACTTAACCCAAATTGATACCTCAAATAAAACAGTATTAAGTAGGATTCATTTGCTAAATCTTGAACTTTGAACGTTTCTGGAAATTTTGCAGGTGAAGGAACGAGCGGTGGAACTTGCAAAGGCAATGGAAAACGAGGATGGTGTTGAAGGGGCTGTAAAAGCCTTTTTTAAACATCTTCCGCTACAAATGCCTGATAAAAATCCCCCAACTAAATCTGCAAAAGTACCTCCAACCAAACCCTCAAAAGCTCCTGCACCGAAACAGTCAAGTTCACGACCACCCAAAAGTTCAAGTTCAATTTCTATATCTGGTTGTTTTGGGTGTGCGTAAGCGCAAACTTTACATTCGAAGTATTGTGTTATGACCTCCACTGATACATGCTTTGCCAGCGTGCGTATCTCAAGTTTCTATCAAGTATAGCCTCTCATTTCAATGAATGTGTAATTTATGCATTTCATTTCGCTGTTGATAGAATCCTGCAGCCCTGTTTGCCTTGCCCAAAAAAAAGTGAAGGAAAAAAAAAAACCATGCTGCCTCGTTGCTCTATTGTTTGATTATTTGTTTTCCTTTTCATGTATATTCATTTACGCATTAGAAGGGTGTTTCTTCTTTGATTTGGTCTTTAGTTGTTTTGTAATTTGTACAGTGTATCGTCTTATAATTACTATTTATATTGAGTTATATTGTATTTATAAAAACCGAAGCTGATTATGTGTAAGGATGTCATGCATCCCGAAGGAATGTCGTCTGAAGTTAACCACTCGATCTGCCATCTTCTGGGTGTACGTTTAGCTTCATCAAAGATCATAAGCGATATTCAATTTTCCGTTTGTGATTCATATTACTTAAGATTTTTGGATTTATATAATCATTTTGCTATCAGTAAGGTTATTGATTTAGTTTTACTTATTTCATGGTTTGCCGGTTAATGTACATTTCTAAAACGTTACTTTTAAAAGAATGATCTGTTTAACAGCTGCATGGGGAAATTAATTTCTATCAGACTACAAGTATACTTGCATAATTATATGTTTTTCCAATCTATATATATATTTTTTATGTATTAGTATGATACTCTTGAAGCATGTTATAAGGATATATATGTAATTATGCAAGTTTACGAGAAGAAATATGTAAATGCCCTTGGAGATGTACTCTTTAATTAGTATAGTTAGAGTGTTTACGGTGATAAATCTTTTCAAAAGTTTATAAGATAACCACCTTATATCATATATATATCATCATTTTAATTATAAACCTTTTTTTTAAATAAATTTATGTTGGTTTTGCATAAACATTTCAAAAGCTAAATAGATTATAAATAAATGCATTTAAATACGAGACTAAACGAAAAAAATAAATGAATTACTTGTTAATCTTGGATATTTTTTTTATGTCACGTAAGCATAAAACACAATCCTCCATGTTTCCAAAAAAAAAAAAAAAAAAAATAAAAAAAGAAATAAAAAATTAAATCTCTTTAAAAAAAAAATAAACCTATATATATCCCTAATTAAATCATCATATATTCGAGTCCGAGCAAGCGCAGGTTTTCCCCCAATTTAGCGTCGTGCCTTCTATAGCGGCTAAATTGGTGTGGTTTTCCCTCCCCTGTGGTTCCCTGACTTCGTGGATCGGTCGCTAGTGACTGCCTGCCCAATTGGATATAACGGCTAGCCGTCCCGTGACACGAACGTTCAAAAAAAATATATATATGATAAATATATGTTTTAATATCCAAATAATATTAAAATCACTTCTCATGTTCTTTCCTTTGTCTTTCTTTACTTTCTTGCATTCTTGCATCCAAAAGCATTACTCTTGCTAAAATAATTGTTCTTTGATAAAAATCATACCCTTTAAGAAAAATATTAATTACTAGATTAAACTCGTGCGTTGTACGGTTTAAAAAATAATTGTAATAAAAGTGAGTTAAAAATAGAATAAAATAACTCACAATATATTTTACATATCATAATTGTATATAAAAACAACATACTCTAAAGTAAATATGAACTTTATAAATAAAATCATAAAATATTTTCAAATTCACAATTTAATTATTAATAAAATAGAGAAAATGAAAATAAAAGCATTAAAGTAATATCTAATTCAATTAAAATTAGAAATTTGCTAAAACCGTTTGAAGAGCTTAAAAAGTTACCAACAACATCTTCATTTTTCAGATCTTTCTTGACTTGCATATCAATAAAAAATATTTCATTTCATAGGATTTATATTTTTAATCATGGTGATTGAATTTGTCATAATAAAAAGTATGAAAGCAATAAAGAACTATATGAAATAAATGAAAGAAAGATGATAAAAATAACAAAACAAAATAGTTATGAAATGTAGAAAATTACTATGAGCAATGTGATTATATACAATTGGTTTTTCCTATAATCATGAAACAATAAAATATCTAGTTGTTTTGTTTCAATATTAATGTTAATTATATATAATCTTTTATAAAACAGGTACAACCTTTTCAAAATAATAATAATATATATTTAAAGATACGAAAGATCTAAAATACCTCAATATTAACATAAAAAATCAATTAGTCAACTATATTTCCAACTTAATACGGATTAAAGTCAACTAGCATTGTACGCACGCAATGCGACGGCAACGGTGTGGTGGTGGCGGTGATGGCGGCGACTGTTGGTGGTGGTGGCGGACTATTTGTGGTGGTGGGTGTAAGTAATTGATGTAAAGAGGTAGTGGAGATATTTTATAAGATAAAGGATTGGTGGTGTAAATTAATTAATTAAGGGTAGAATGGTAATTTTGTATGTAAAAATTTTCTAACTTTTTTGTTTGGTAGTGGGGTGAAGAATTTTTATATAGTAGTATAGAAGTATAGAAGTATAGATTATTTATGAATTTGTCAATGTCAACCAAGGTTGGAGAACTCGTGACTCGGGATTGGATCGGCCAGGGGGGGGGGGGGGGAGTTAGGAGTTTTTGAAAACTTGGATCGGAATATGGGGGTT
>JAOEHQ010021505.1:0-14440 GCA_025447715.1 Asclepias incarnata
AGTTGTCAACAATTTATATAAATAAATTATGATACTATTTCTTACTACACTTTTGTTTGATTTTTCATATAATCACCTAAACAATGGCTGCCTCTTCATCACATCTATTATTCATAAGTATTGCATTTACTAATAATGTCACACAAAACAAAAACTATCTACAAATCTCATAACTGATTTCCCGAAATTCAACGAAATAAATTATAAAAATCCGGGTCCGGTCGTGCATCACACGGGCCTTTATATTGACCAACTGATTACCAATATATCTCACTTATTGTATTGATAATGAGCATACAAAAATTAAGTTAAACTACTAACCACTAAACATTTATCGACCCATCATACACAAATTACCCAAACGTTTACATTACGAGAACCACATCACGCTCTCCCATATCAACCCACCAAGAAACGCAATAGCTATTATCCATACCGTGCATAGCACGGGTTTACCTCATAGTATTGTTTATAATAAAGAGAAAAGTGACTACTTGCGTTGAAAAAAAGAGGCAGGCAGTGAAGTGTCAGCGTCACAACGACTTGATTTCCCAGTTCTAAAATGATGCGTTAAATAACCTTTTTTTTAATCCACAAAGGTGTGTAATGGGTTAAATTATATGGTTTAATTTTTAGATGATTGTTAGAATTTATAATGGATTTAGTTAATTACATGTACGAATATATAACTTTAAATATATATAATATTAGAAATATAATAAAACGGGCCCTAAAAAAATTCGGACCTCAGTCGGTCGCCCACTTCGGCCACCGTCTAAACCGGCCATGGAAGGTGTTTAAAGAAATTGTCTTTATGGCTGATTGGTATCTATAGAAAGCTATAAATGATAACAGGTTTGAAGATGTGAACATATGTGTCGACATGATCTTTTTAAGAAATTAGATCGCTTGAATATCTATGGTTTAAAAATTGATCAATGTGCAGCTCAATTAGCCGAAATAATTTGGATTAGTTTCAATGCAACGTAAGTATATCTATTGTAATTTGTGGCCACTTTGTGAGTTCGACGTTTTAAGAATAAAAGTTATCTTTAAAAAAAAAAAAAACCCCATGACAACACACTCCCACCGTCATTTTTTTATTTTTATTTTTAAATAAATATTTTCATATGATCTGATGATGCGAAAGAAAAAGCAAAGAAAGAATAAAACCAAAAATATTCCGTGACTTCCAGAATATGCTTTTCCCTTCCCTCCGCATATTCTTATTCTCCCCCTCCATTATTTTCTCTTTAAATCCCCCTTCTGCTTCCTCTCTCTCCCCCTTATTATTATATCTATTTCCATAACAAAAATAATTTCAATCCTCAAAAATTATTAAATAAGAAAAATAAATGAAATTCGGGAAAAGTTTAAGCAATCAAATAGAAGAAACATTACCTGAATGGAGAGACAAATTTTTGTCTTATAAAGAACTCAAAAAATGCCTAAAACTTATTAATCCTAATCCTATTAATAATAATATTATTAAATCCTCTTCTTCTTCTTCTTCTGTTAATGATGATGGTTGTGACCGTCCGGCGAAGAGGACACGTGTCTCCGGTGACGAATCGGAGATGTCGACTGAAGAGATTGATTTTGTTGAGCTATTGGAACAGGAAGTTGAGAAATTTAATTCCTTTTTTGTTGAAAAAGAAGAAGAGTATATCATCAAATTGAAGGTATTTTTTATTTATTTAATTTAATTTTGAGAGTTTTTTTTTAATAAAAAAAATAGTGATTATAGATCTTCATCCATTTACATAAGAAGGTCATCCATCTTCATCATTGATTTTTTTTTTGTACATTCATATTTGATGTTCTTGATGTGTAATTATTTTAAAACTTTTGTTTTTAGGTGGAACTTGTGATTAAGATGATGTTCTTGATGTGATTAAGATGATGTTCGGCCTTTCGGGTATATCTTCATCATTGAAAATCAATAGTTATGAAAACATCATTTTATTGTTGTTGTTGCTGCTGCTGCTGCTGGGGTAAAGATGTAAGTAATATTATTTGGATATTTTGGGGTACGATTGGGTGGGGGTGGGATGAAGATGGAGATTTTGGGGATTTACGATTGGGGTAAAGATGTAAGTAATATTATTTGGATATTTATTATTGTTATTGTTGTTGTTGTTGTTGTAAGTACGATTGGGGGAAAAGATGAAGATGTTATTAATCTCATTATTGTTAATTTTTTCAATGTTGTTGTTCCTCAGCTTGCAATATGTATCAAGAAAAAATGCCAGCGGCGAGACAGCCACCAACATGGTGACAACAATAGTGATTCTCCCAGCGTTGTGGTGGGTTGACTACTCTTCTTCTTTCCCCTCATAAGATAATAGATTGTGACTAATAATTTATGATGTTATATGATGGTTGGTTTGACCGAACTTCTGGTAACTGATGTGTCTAATGAGGGTGAACTATAATGTATAAGTATTTTGCCATTCCTTTTTCGGTTAATGAAAGGTAAGAATTTGAAGTAAAATTTTCTATACGAAATAATGAGTGATTAAAAACTGTTTTGTAGAGCCCAAAGCTAATGTTTGGTATGAAGACAAAAAGTGGGTATTTGAAGCAAATGTATCCAAACCGAACAATGAAAGGTAAGATTTTGATGTCTTCTTTGTACATATTTGGTTTACTATCTTTTCAACATGTATATATTTCTAATAGTTTTTGTTAGTTTCTATTTCACGAGTCATTTGATATTGAAAAGGCAAAGCATATGTGGGTTTTTGTAGTTTCTTCTTTATAGCTACTTTTTATCCTTGGCATCCTCTAATATTGTATTTTTGGGTTTCAGATGTATGCTTCCTTATATTTTCCTCAAATCACAGAGCTTCTGCTGCATAAACTGCCAAGTGTAATCCTTTTAATGTTGAAGACAAACGATTGTTTGCGTTCAGTAAATAACGCATTGGTATGTCTTTTACCAGATATAATCTTACAATCGTCTATTCTGGTTTGCATGTAGTTAGATTGTCATGCTTGATGCGAACTTTTCAACAAGTTCAGGCCTGTCAATGTGAGAGCCAACAGGCCGATGATCCATCCATCTGTAAATTGATCCAAAGTCTTACCCATCTATGGCTTATATATTTATAATTTTATTTATCTATTTTGTATATTTATTGATTACTTAATGTGGTTCTTCTGAATTTTGGCTATTTTTTATTGACAGATACAAAGACCATCAGTGGAATCGTTCATTATCATTGGAAGAGTTTCGTCTGAGGCACTCATTAAGGAGAAGTTATTACATGCCAATTCATTCTTTAGTTTGCTGCAAGTCTGGTTTGAAGAGATTTCACTAGAAACCCGCTTTCTCGTAATGCAGATAGCCTTGTGGATACTCCAGCTTCGTAGATCATTAGCATATATATAAAACACAGAAATCATACTGAAAGAAATCATAGGCATTCAACCCTTTTCAAATCCATTTTAGTTTATTCTTTTGCTTCAAGCCCATTGTTCCCCACCCATACCAGTCACGTAAACTCAGTAAGTTAGCCACACATACAGAGTCATTACGGATATTCGTTTCCTTTTAAATGGTCAAATGAAAGTGATTTGAGATGCTTCCGTCTGATGGGGGAGCCAATTTAGATCTCCAGCTTTTCATTTAACTCAGGTGGAAGTGTTTCCTTTCACTAATTTTTTTAGTTCAATCTAATAAGAGTTACTGATTTATTTGTATGAGACAACATGAATTCGATTTATATTGAAGTATTGTTTTGGATTTTCTGTATGTCAATTTCTTATGAAAAGGTCCCACTTTTTCTTTTTTCTCTGTACATCAGTATGAAGATAAATTAAAGTTAGAGAGCCTAACTAATTAAAGGCACTCTTTTATTCGTTATTAGTTATTAATCTGAAGTTGAAAACTATGACAAAAGGAATTAATTTAACTGCCAAATCTCAAATAAAAGATTTGCAGGACCCAAATTTTCATTCTTAAACAGATGCCCTGAGCAAAAGTATCAAATGGTTGTGCTTGACAAAATTTACAGAATCTGTAATGCAAAGTCATAAATCTCATTTGTTTATTTAATTTACTTAATCTCTTGTGCCGCGGCTTCTTCTTTTTACAGCACTCCTAAATGCTCTGCAGATGAAAGCCTTGCTTTTCTTCTGTTTAAGCAGAGCCTTTTCTCCCTCGATGATACAGCACATGTTGAGAGTTGTCAGTATTGGCTTTCTACAGGTTATTATCCAATTATCATGAATTGGAAACCAAGCACTGATAGCTGCAACTGGGATGGTGGTGAAAACGTTATTGATCTCGACCTTAGTTGTGGCATGCTACGAGGTACCATCCATCCTAACACCACTCTCTTTCACCTCCCTCATCTCCAACGAGCCAACCTTGCTCACAATAATTTTACTGACGCTGAACTTCTACATGAAGTTGGCATGACTTCTAATAGTCTTACACATCTTATCATCACTGATTGTGGATTATCAGGCCAAATTCCTTCAGAAATCTTACTTCTTTCTCAATTGGTTTCTCTTTATCTGTCTTGGAATGAGTTTGGTCTTCAAATGCAACCGTATGTTTTGAGCAATCTCCTGTTATATTCTTCTCATTTGACAGAGCTATTACTTTCTGGTGTTAATATCTCATGGGCTTTACCCACTTGCCTTAATATCTCTTATACTTTTAAATCATTCAGTCTTGCGTCTGCTGGTTTGCGGGGTAAGTTACCACTAAACATCTTTAATCTTCCATATTTAGAGAACCTTGACTTGTCTTTTAATGAGGGAATCATTGTTTCATTGCCCGAAGTGAACACAAGCACAATTATTCCCCTCAAGTCGTTAGATCTCTCGTACACCAACTTATCTGGAGAAATATCTGACTCAATTGGTCATATCAAGTCTTTAAATACTTGCTTCTTTCTTATTGTAGTTTGGTAGGGTCCCTTCCCGAATCCTAAGCTAACCTTACCCAACTTGTTATTCTTGATTTATCATATACCATGCTTAATGGAACCTTGCGTTCTTCGTTTACTTTTCCCTCACTAGAGGAATTATCTCTCAATAACAATCAATTTGACGGGGAGATTAATCAAGGCTCCACTCAACCATCATTTATTCAACTCATCAACCTCACTTCCATTGACCTTTCATATAAAAATTTCACTGGTATATGGGAATTGGATACGTTGTTGTCAGCCTACCTAACCTTGATCTGCTCTATCTACCTTATAGTGGCTTATCCCTTGTGATCAACAACGCTATCGGCTATGTAAGCCCAAATTTTGGTGCGTTAGGTTTGGGATCTTGCAAGCTAACTGTGTTTCTGGAAATCTTTATGACCATGAAAAATCTTCGAAATTTTGATTTTTTTTAATAACGAAATATGTGGCTACATTCCTGATTGGGCAACGGATATAGGTCGAAATATCAATCTCCAATTTAGTGTATTATTCGGCATGGATGACCCTCCTGTTCCTAACACATACTAGTTAGAGAAATTCAATAAGTTAGCATTCGATATGTTTCTGAATTCTGGACAGACTATAGGTCTAAGTTGTCTATGATCATAATTTGAAATAATCATAACACGTACTTGTAAGTTGAATTCGGGAAGCAATAACATGTTTGTAATTGTGAACCAATGGCTAATGTTACAAAATATTTCAAAGGATATGTCCTAAACATTACAAGGCCCACAACATTAACAAATCAATGTGTAGCTGACCAAACAAAAAGTCAAATTCAAGTAGACATCAACATTAAACTCAAGATCTTACTTGCAAATTAAAGTCTTAGAATCGGGCCCCTTGTATTATCCCGGCTACACATATTTAATTCCTATATTAATTTTATGTATGCAAATTTTGACTTTATCTAGATTTTGCTTCATTGCACAAACTTTGATAAATATAATAATAATAATTCAGTCATAATGGAGAGTTTATGAGAGCAGCCGTAACCCATCAGTGATGGACATAGGCGATCATCGGTTGAGGGCGTAGGTGGTGGCTCGGTAGGTGATGGATTATGGATGGTCTAACAAAGTTTCTTATATAAAATTGTTATTAAAATAACGGGTGGAGAGGATCAGGTGACATGGAAGGCACTACAAATTGGCGTCAAAACTGTTGTAATGTATTATTATCCGGCCCTACAAATCCAATAATTTAGTGAAACCCAAAGTCAATTAATGTTCAAGTATTATCCGATTGATTGACCCGACAAATTTCAATGCAGTTTTGTATTATTAATACATACGAGTATATATATTGGTGGCAAGTTTGAATGTTTTCTACAGCAAGCAGATAGAGCCATTCATTCAATACATATAATTCAAGAGAATGAGGTATTCAAACTTACTGCTTAACTCCATTTTTCTAATCTGTTTTGCTGTTTCTGCTCCTCTCAGTAATACTCGTAGTAAATGTTCTCATGAGCAAACCCTCGCTTTGTTTCACTTTAAGCAAAGCCTTTCCTCTTTCAATTACTCATATGAGGATCCCCCATTTCCTTCCCCATGTCGAGTTTGGCTTGGTTCTCAAGGTTACTATCCAATTATGATGAACTGGAACACGAGTACAGATTGTTGTGATTGGGATGGAGTCACTTGCGACCACTCCACTGGGGACGTCATCGGTCTTGATCTAAGTTGTGGCATGCTACAAGGTACCCTCCATCCCAATAGCTCTCTCTTCAACCTTCCCCACCTCCAGGGACTCAACCTCGCTCACAATGATTTTACTGATTCCCAATTTCCTCATGAAATCGGACGGTTTTCAGATACTCTCACACATCTCAACATCTCTGATGCTAGGTTTATTGGCCAAATCCCAGCAAATATCACACTCTTTAGTAAATTAATTTCTCTTGATCTCAGTTCGAATTATGGGTTTCTTTTCAGACTCGACCCGCAGGTTTTCATCAATCTGCTTCGAAATTGTTCAGCCTTGGAAGAACTTTCGCTTCAAGGTGTTAATATTACTTCAGTTTTACCTAGTTACCTTAATATCTCTTCATCTTCTTTGAAATTGCTAAATCTTGGTGCCACTGGATTGCAAGGAGAATTACCTCATAACATTTTCAAACTCCGATCTTTGGAAAAACTCGACTTATGGAGTTTCACAGGCCAAATCCCTTGGGAAATTTCACTTCTTCCAAACCTGGTTCATCTTGATCTAACTTCGGATTTGGATTTGCAAATTCAACCTCATATTTTCGACGGCCTTCTTCAAAACTCTACTCTTTTGAGAGTCCTTTGGCTTCAAGGTGTTCATATAGGTTCGGGTTTACCAACTTCTCTTAACATCTCTTCTTTTTTGGAGGATTTGGATCTATCTTCTTGTAGTTTGATGGGACCCCTACCCAAATCTCTAGTTAACCTAAGAAATCTTACTTCTCTAGTTTTATCATCTAACACCCTTAATGGAACACTGCCATCTTGGTTGTTTACTGCTTCCTCTTTAGAATATATATTTCTTGGTGATAACATGTTTAGTGGACAAGTACCCTTCGAGTTGTTTTCACTTCAATCACTAAAATACTTACACCTTGGTCAAAATCAGTTAAGTGGACAGTTTGACGTACTTGATCAAGGTCCCATTATGCAAACATTTCAACAACTCACCAACCTCGTTGTCCTAGATCTTTCATTTAACGATTTTAGAGGTGTTTGGAAGTTGGATACATTGTTATTAAGCCTCAAAAACCTTGTCTATCTCTATATCTCACACAGTGGTTTATCAGTTACGACCAATAATTCTAACCTTCCCGTCGACCGTGATTTTTATCAGCTAGGTTTGGCCTCTTGCAAGCTAACGTTGTTTCCAGTGTCTTTACGATCCATGAAAAATCTTCGAGTTTTAGATCTATCTGATAACGACATACAAGGACAGATTCCTGATTGGATAGGGGAGATAGGAAGAGATGGTTTGTTACTTTTAGATCTATCATATAACTCCTTAAATGGCACCATTCCGGATGCATACGAGGATTTTGGAGAATTAACAGGGATTATTTTGAATGGAAATAAGTTACAAGGAGAGGTGCCAAGTTCACTGTCAAAATGTGAATCCTTGATGGTAGTTGATCTTGGAAACAACCATTTAAATGGCACATTTCCTAGTTGGTTAGGAGATCTTCCAAATTTACAAGCTCTTGTCCTTAAGTCAAACAATTTTCATGGTCCCATTTTAACTTATTCTACACCGGAATTCCCATTTCCAAGTTTGCAAGTTCTTGACTTATCTCACAATGGCTTTGTAGGCCAACTCCCAGCAAACTATTTTCAAAATTTCAATGCCATGAAGAATGTGGTAAGAACAAGCAAAAAACCAAAATATTTAGACTTAGCATCTGGCAGGTATTACTCTATCACTATTGCAGTCAAAGGGGCAGAACTTAGTATTCCAAAACTTTCGGTTAACTACGCAATTGTTGACCTATCAAACAATAATTTTGAAAGGGAGATTCCAGATGTCATTGGTAATCTGAACTCATTGAAAGTGCTTAACTTTTCCCATAACAGCCTCATTGGTGGAATCCCAAATGCTCTTGGAAAACTATCAGAGATTGAATCATTGGATCTATCTTGGAACCAACTCTCTGGAAGCATCCCTCGAAATCTTGCAGATATTACATCTCTTGCAGTCTTAAATCTTTCACAAAATAATCTAGCGGGAGGTATTCCAAAAGGTAATCAATTCAACACATTTGATGAATACTCGTTTGGAGGGAATTCGGGACTCTGTGGGTTTCCTCTGCCCAAGGAGTGTGAAAATTCTAATTTCCCACAACTTGAAGGTGATGGAGATGAGGAGGAGGAGGAAAGTGGATTTACATGGAATGTGGTGATGATGGGATACGGATGTGGAACTGGACTTGGATTGGTCATGGGATATTTCATGTTGTCAACTAGAAGACTCAAATGGTTCAATGCGATTATTAATGCAGGAGAGCATATGATCTTGAAGCGGAGAAAAAAGAGAAGATACATATTATATATTGGAAAATGAAACCAATATCTGGTGAAATGTACTGCATGCATCAACGTCAGATGTTTAGATTTAGGGCAAGTATCTTTTTTTTTTTTTTTTGTCCCTTAATTTTTGTTATTGTACTTAATATTTGCTTAAGAAACTATCTAGTTTTTTGCTTACCAAATTAACTAGTGTTTTTTGTTGCATTACTTAAGTCTAGTTTAGTAGCAGGAGTTTCGTTTTCTTCTCTCACCCCACTCTAAACACATTATCAGGCCATTACAATTTTTATACACGATATATGACTTCATCTTCTTCAACTCCAAAATCCATAGCTATATGTAGTACAAAGTGTGAGATTGAAGTTAGATGAACGGATCCTAAAGATTGTAGCTAAAATGTTTTCTATGCTTCCTATAATCATCTTCTTTATTATTTATTTATTTATTTGATGTGATTTGAATATTAAATTACTAACTAAAAATAATTGGGTTTTTTTTTTTTTTACCTCACATGATGTAATTGACTTAAACCGGCCTGATGATTAATCTTTATTAAACGATGTTAATAATCACAATTGAACTGAAATGTCCCTCCAAGTCATTTATTTCACTAACTTTTTTTTTTTTTTCCAGCTTGAGTTTATTAATGAAATATGAATAAGAAAGATAGGTGCCTCGAGCGTGTAGGTTGATCTCGGAGATGAGGGCATTTGAAATGGGACCTGATTTATGAAAAAAATCCGGTCAAGGAAGGTGGATTAGTTGGTTGGGCCACCATTTGAGCCGGCTGCTAGGTGAGTTAGATTTTACCTCTCATGTAAGGTGGATTAGTTGGTTTGGTAAATGAATGTTGTTTTCTATGTTCAATATCTTTTTAATCTTCACATTCATACCTTGAAATAAACTGTTGGCCATAAATGTGGGGGTCATTTGATCATAATCGGGAGAAACAAGTCTGATTTTTAGGTATTGCTGACAGGTACAAAGACCAACTGTGGAGTCTTTCATCATCATTTGTAGCGTTTCGTCCAAGGCACTTATTGAGGAGAAGTTATCACAAGCCAATTCCTTCTATAGCTTGTGTCTTGTCTTGTTGGAGATCTCGTTTGGAGCCGCGGTTTCCTATAATGCACGTGGCTTTGTGGATACTACAGTTTTGTTGAGGTTTGACACCATCTAAACATAAAACTAAATCATTAACATATATGTAGAAGACACCCATATCCCGCCCCTGGCGGGGTTGGGTGTCGTTGTTGTTGTACGGGTAGAAGACATAAATCACACTGAAAGAAATCATTTAGTGTATTCTTTGGCTTAGACATCCCCCCACCCTACCCATGTTCTTAACCCATGCTAGTTTCATAAGTTGAGTAAGTTAGCCATCTAAATGGATGATGTTGATTATACAAATCCATATGTTTCTACTTTCAGGACAGAGTATTGCTGTCTATGATCATAATTTGAAATAATTGTAAAACATATATGTAAGCTGAAATCATGAGGCAATAACATGTTTCTAATACCGTTTTACAATTGCTAATGCTACAAGATATTTCCAAAACATAGGAAGTTTCACAACATGGACATCAAATTTGTTGTAGACCAAACCAAAAGGTATACCCAAGTTTGTTTGTTTTTTTTTTTTTTCCAAAAGCGGTCGGTACCTCATCAATTTATTAACAAATAACACTTTACAAATCTCAGTCTTCCACAATGATGGACACACCCATCAAGCACATATAGTCTCAATATAAACTACCTATACCATAACCAAAAACTACTTAACAGTATCCTCTATACCCAAACCCGATTAGGCAATGACGAACCTCAATACCTGCTATATACTACTATCAATTATACATACGTCGAAAAACAAAACAATCATCCATAAACAAAAGAATACAAAACTTCAATTGTAACAGCCTTACAATAGCCACAATCTGCATCTCTTCCAAACTCAGCATCCAGAATCCTGCAATATCACCTGCACACATAATCTGCACTTCCATCATACCAACTGATCAACACTTACATTTCCCATTTGGTCATTAATTCCTCATAGGTGCTGAACAAAATCCAATAAACACTAGTCTACTGTTTCTTTTTCTCCATATCCAATAAACACTGGCTGCTAATACAATTCTTTGAATTACATTCCCACAATGTGTTGGTGCTTTAGAATCAATATACCATTTGACCACTTTCTCCCACCTTACTGGAATCCCATTCCCATTAATCTTTTCTTTAATTTCCTGCCATATCCACCTAGAGAAATCACACTCAAAAAATAAGTGCTGAACAGAATCCCTTTGACTTTTACAAACCACACATTCAAATTTCTTCATTGGGTACCATTTTATCAATCTATTGAGTAATAAGTCTGTCTTTCAAAGCAAGCCATAAGATAAAGGCATGACTAAGTATACATTGTGTATTTGTGTAAACCACACCACTTTGGCCCAATCAACTTTACTTCCACCTACTCTAGTATCATGCCAAACTCTACTAATAGAAAACTTTACTTCCTCTCCTTTATTATGACTCTATCCTCTCTTTGATTATTAAGAACAGGAACCTCAAACATATGTACCCAACTGCTAGGCCAAATCCACTTCCCATCTTGGATCAAATCAACAACTTTAGCATTGTGAATCAAATTAGCAGCTTCTATCATCATATCACTAACATAATTGTTCAAAGGACTTTTATCACATCACTTATCATGCCAAATGGAAGTATTCTTTCCATTTCCTAACCTACTAAATTAAAGCAGTGTTTCCTAATCATATCTCTAACTTTCACAATCCCTTTCCAACTCCAGGCAACCTTCCCCTTAGAGCCGACCTCCCAAATAGAAGAACCTTTTAATCTCATACATTCAATCCATCTCACCCAAATAGATGTATTCCTGAAACAAATACTCCATATATGCTTAGTAAGTAATACTTCGTTCCATTCAGACAAGGATTTTAATCCCAACCCACCCTGATCTTTAGGCTTGCAAACTTCTTTCCATGCTACTCTAGCTTTACCTCTGGTCAATTCCCAAGTCTACCCAAGTTGACATCAACATTAAACTCAAAACCCAACTTGAAAATTAAAGTCTTCAAAAACACTGCATTAAATTCCAGCTACAAACACAACTAAATCAATTTTGATAGTATTATAATTCATTATTCGTATATATAATGCAGAGCTTATTGTGACTATTTCATTAATTCCAGCTACACAAACAATTACTCTATAGTTGTTGGTCAAAGGGGCGGACCTGGGTATTCCAAAACTTTTTGTTGACTACACAATTGTTGACCTATCAAACAATAATTTTGAAAGGGAGATTCCAAATATCATTGGAAATCTGAACTCATTGAAAGTGCTTAACTTATCCCACAACAACCTCACTGGTGGAATCCCAAATGTTTATGGAAAACTCTCAGATGTTGAATCATTGGTTCTATCTTGGAGCCAACTCTTTGGAATTATCCCTCGAAATCTTGCAGAGATTACATCTCTTGCAGTCTTAAATCTTTCACAAATAATCTAGTGGTACATATTTCAGAAGGTAATCAATTCAATACATTTGAATATTTGATGAATACTTGTTTGGAGGGAATTCAGGGCTATGTGGGTTTCCTCTGTTCAAGCAGTGTGAAAAATCTAATTTCCCACAACTTGAGGTGACAGAGATGAAATGAGAGTGGATTTACATGGAATGTGGCGATTATGGGATACGGATGTGGAACCGGACTTGGATTGGTCATGGGACATCTCATGTTGTCGACTCAAATGGTTCAATGTGATTGTTGATGCAGGAGAGCATATAGTGGAGAAAAAAGAAACGATACATACTATATGTTGGAAAATGAAACTAGTATTTGGTAAAATGCACTTCAACAACATCAGGTGTTTAGTTTTAATGTAAGCATTTATTTTGTGTTAATAATTATGCTTACTATTTGCTTAAGAAAATATCTAATTTATTTTGATCTAAGAAAATATTATACGATAATATCTTACGTGTATTTTAGGTTATGACAATCTATTTATTTCTTAGTAACCATGTTTTTATTACTCGAGACTAAGAGATTTTGGGTTAACTTCAAGTACTAGTTGTTGAGTGCGAAGTGCATGTTTATTTGTGCTAATTTGATACTTGTTGATATGTTTGACCCCTTGCAAGGTCAAGGGGCATCACCCTTTGTAGCGGTCTAGAGGGTTGCGCCTTCTAGTTGGGGACAGTTCTACAATAGTTTTAACTAACAGTTGCAACTTATCATATCCATAGGGTATGACTTTTCATGTATGTTATATATATAAATGAACCCATCCATCAATAGATGGAGTGGTACCCGTTATTAATGCAGCTTTGGTCTACATGTGAAGTTGAGAGACGCGGGTTTGATCCTTAAGGATGCCCAAATCATGTGGGTATTAAGTGAAAGTATTTTATCAGCACCAAAAACCTTACGGGAAGATCATGATGGGGATCCAATTTGGTTCCGGGGACAGGGTGCCCCTTTTTACCCTTTTTTTTAATAAATATATAAATGAGTCTGGTCTCATTTTCTATATGTTAATAACATAGTCCCTCTGTTCATACTCAAACTACTAGTTGTCTTGGATTAGAGTTGGTCTATGTTTTATGTTTGTAAAGATTTTGTGATACCCTAAGTTAATTGTTAAGCTCGAAATCTTTTATAGAGAAAGTGAATTTACACGATTTGAAAAAAAATCTAGCTCCGGATCCATAAAACTACAATAATAACATCCAAACATCGTGCCGGTCAAATATAAATAATAATAAGAATTCAAACATCGTATAGCCTGGGGTTTGACTTCTACTTGTAATATATGGAGATGTGATTTACGAAAGCAAATATTATTTTTTTTTTCTACTTTAGACACGTACATAGCGTATATATGATACCGAATAGCCAAATAATGTCGAGATCACTCCATTGGGTGGCATTTTGTAACACATATACTTCTAAGTTGAATTCTTGAAATCATAACATGTTTCAGAGTTACTCCTTCTTAACCTGTGGATTATGATATTTCCACGGATATGTTCAAAACCTTAGTAGTCAACATGAATGAATCAAAATGTGTTATAGACCAAGAGAAACGTCCTAAAAAGTCTACACAACTACCCAAGTAGACAACATTCAATTCAAGACCCTACCTGCAAATTGAAGTCTTGCGTTTACACACACACAAAAGTTTGTAAGTTGGTCCTTGTATAATGTATGCAACTATGCATTAATGTACTAAAAGAAAAAAAACAATGAACATAGACCATCACCATGCCTATTCTTAGTTCACAAAATCGTTTAGTCGCTATCTTGCGATGCATTATTAGGCCGGTCCCTAAGGGATTTCTTTTGCTCGTCGTTCAACTCGTCATCTTCATCATGGTAGGCACCACCCCTTTCATGGGGTGGTCGTCGTTATGGGTTGTCCAAATAAAGAAAGCAA
>JAOEHQ010021516.1:0-14440 GCA_025447715.1 Asclepias incarnata
TCCATAACGCGCCCATAACGAGGCAGTAACATTGGTGTTATGATAACGAGCCCATAATAATTTGGGTGGTAACATTGATGTTATGATAATTTGGCCATAATTTGACCGTTGGGAGAGGCCTTATAAACATGGTACCAACTATCCATATAGTGAAATGATTTAATTGAATAAAGTTACTCCATATTTACTTAGGAGCTACCTCAATAAATAAATAAAAGAATTATAAGAAAGGTATTGATATAGCCAAAGTGGCTAAAAGATAAACTTTTGGTACTAAAATTGCCTTTTAGATATTCAAACTCCTACCATGAAATATGAAAAGGTGTAATTCGAGTTTCTTGTTTGAAGTTCCAATAAAGTAAAAACGACAAGATAGCAACGTATTCCATATTACAACGTAGTTAAACTTAAACATAAGAAGACGCTAAAGACTGTTTATTTACATGAGTAAAAATGTTGCAAGAAACCGCTTTAGTCTCCATCTTGAGTGTAATGATTAGACATAGCTAATAAATCGTAACACAACCAAACATCGATCACCCATGATCAAATTAAGGTTGGAGAGTATGGTTTAACGAACACTCAGTTAGAGGCAACAATTCTTTAGGAATGTAAGAAATGACTTTACACTTGCCATGATTTAAAGTTGACAAGAAAATTCTCTAAATAAAGAATAAAGTTTGGTTCTTAATTGACAACCAATGTCATTAGGGATTTTTTTTTTCTTTGGGTAGCTAAAAATCAAATTAGGTCATGAACTCATCATCACCTATGATCAAACCTCTAACAATAAGTTGGATATAGGTACTGACGAGAAAATGTATACTGTATGATGTAATACTATGTCTTAAATAGTTTGGAACCCTCAAACCAAAATTTTCTTTATCGGTTCATATGCCAAAATATTATATACCATATATCGCTTGGGGGATAAAGTGGCAGGAACCCCACGATCCTGTATATACCATATCGCTTGTAAACTCATATCTTTTTTATTGATAGAAAGCCATCCAAAGACAAAAGATTGCACGTAAACTACCATATTGTTTGAACAACCAAAAGATTCGCGTTAATCAATTTTCATATTCCTCTTCCACATCCAATAATTTTAAAAAGTTTGCTTAGTTATACTTTCAGTTTTGTCAAGCCTTGCTTTGATCTTTATATTGGTAGAGTATATGAATGATGTGATGAAATGTATGTCGATTTTCAAGGGTAATGACATGAGATTTGTTTGATTAGTTGAGGGTTTCTTTCTTGGTTCATTCATTTCCCCACTCATGTGCTAATGGACAATTTGTCATATCAAAATATTCCTTAATTCTAATAATATAGTAATATACCACGCACTAATCATCATCATCATATATATATATAGGCTGTGGATAAAATAAAACAATTATTAAAATAAAACAAATAAAACAATCATTTTCTCTTAACTGAAAATTGTCGTGCATCATGAAAATCTTCGTGCATCAGAGTATATACTTGTGCTCTATGAATCTTCGTGCATCAGTTTTATCATGATCTAATAGTCAAGATTTTATCTTATTTGTTTTATTTTAATACTTATTTTACAATAACCAACCTCAAGTTAAATATACAGAAAGATTGTCACGGGAGAGAGGCATTTTGGAAGAAAACACAAATCTTAGATGTACGTAACTGTGGAGTATTATATTCTTTAACTAGTCATATGTTACAATGTAATTAGTTTGATTCCTCAATATGGTTTGTGAATAACGTGCACGAGAACAAATTGATTGAATCCGTGTATTTTTGATTATTTTATGTACTTCGAAATTTTTCAGAATTACATAGTACACGATTGGAGTTATGAGAGAAATAGGGTAAGGGGGCTATTATTTTCACCATATAAGACAAAACATCGTACAACTGTTTAATGTGTAAAAAGGATGAAAATAGACAATAAGGTGATGGAAATAGATGGGCTCTAGGGTAAACAATAGAAATTTTCAAATAATATTTTTACATCATCTCTCTTTTTTAATATATAATAAATCAAAACCTTTAATTTTAAAATAAAAAAGTGTAGACCATTTATTGAATTTCGATAAATGGTCTACACTTTTTTATTTTAAAATTAAAGGTTTTGATTTATTATATATTAGAAAAGACCTTTAATTGAATTTCAAACCATCACCAAATGGTTTAGTGGCAAGGAGACTTCTTTTCTCATAAGAGTTCAGGGGTTCGAGTCCTACCATAGACATATTTGGGGTGGCCACAGATATTTAATTTCCATCTATGGTGGGCCTGAGTGAGTTTTACCCTCCAAATATCTGGGTGATAGGGGTTTCTCATTGAGGGGTTTAAATTGGGGGGCGAGGGGGCTTTATAGCGCGAACCCGGTTATCATTTGAATGACATTATGATTTGAATTTCATTTGAATGACATTATCATTTGAATGACATTATCATTTGACATTTTTATTGAATTTCATCTTTACCTTTTCACCCTTATATCATTTGAATGACATTATCATTGACCAAAGTATTGGTCAATAACATTTTTGGTCCTCCTACTTTTATATATGAATTATACAAATTTTAAATTGTAAACATAAATATGAATAAGTGTATAGTATTAATTTCATTTAATTAAATTTAATAAATAGTCCAACTCATACCACTCAATAATTTTATTAACTACATACGTATTCTTGATAATTATAATTAATGTTATAGATAAAGTCAATTAATTATGTCATTTTATGCCTAAGACAAGTAGGATATGAAAAAACCTTCTTTTTTTCATTATAAAAACATACTTATAATTGTTTTGAAACTTATATTAAATACTACATTAGTTTATTTTTCATAGTTAAGATATATATTTTTAGATTGTAATGTAATTTTTAGATTTTTATGCACAGTAAAAATAATTTTAGAATAGTCATTAGACAATATATTTTATCGTCATTGTGTATGCGAATTTATAAACAAATGTTTTGTTTATAACATTAATTTATTAAGTTGTTTACCCGCACGTTAAAAGGATTATAATGATAAGTCTCCTGGGCCTGACGGTTTTTCTTTTGGCTTTATTAAACGGTATTGGGATATTTTTGAGGATGATTTTGTTGCCTTTGTCTCTCGGTTTCTTCAAACTGGTTTCTTCCCTTCCGGTTGCAATTCGTCGTTTATTACTCTCATTCCTAAGGTTTCGAATCCTATGACGGTTGATGATTTTCGGCCTATTAGTTTAATCGGTGTTCAATACAAAGTGATTGCTAAGATTTTGGCTAATAGATTGGCTAAAGTCTTGGATTCAGTGGTTAGTAATTCTCAGTCGGCTTCCATAAAAGGCCGTAATATTCTTGATGGACCTCTGATCCTTAATCAGATTGTTGATCATTATAAGAGGAAGAAGAAAAAAACACTGTTCTTGAAGCTTGATATTGCTAAAGCTTATGACTCGCTTAGTTGGAGTTTTCTAATTTCTGTTCTTAATTCCATGGGCTTTGGTCGTCGTTGGATTAATTGGATATCTGGGTGCCTCTATTCTACTAGATCTTCTGTTTTAATAAATGGAAGTCCCACCTCTGAATTTACGGCTGAAAGAGGCCTTCGCCAAGGTGATCCTATGGCACCTTTTTTATTTATTCTGGCTATGGAAGGTCTTCATGTGGCTTTAGAAGACTTGAAAGCCTCTGGTGGTATTCATGGATTACAGGTTGGTAATATTTCCTTATCTCATTTAATTTATGCTGACGATGTACTTTTCTTAGGTGACTGGAATGAGGAAAATGTTCGTAACATTATGACTGCCTTTTCTTGCTTTCACATGGTTTCTGGACTCAGAATTAATGTTCATAAGTCCAAGCTATATGGTCTTAGTGTTAATGGCACAGAATTGCAACATTTTGCTAATATTGCCAAATGCTCTAGTGATGCTTTTCCGTTTATGTATTTGGGTGTTCCCATTGGAGCTAATATGGGGAAATCGGAGTCTTGGAATCCTGTTGTTGAGAAATTTTCTAAACGCCTTTCCAAATGGAAAGCTAGTCTCTTGTCTATTGGTGGTCGTTCTGTGCTTGTTTCTTCGGTTATTGGTTCGTTGGGCACCTATTACATGTCGTTGTTTTGTATGCCTGTTATGATTAGAAAAAGACTTGAGGCTCTACGTGCTAAGTTTTTTTGGGGTGGCTCTGACGATTTGAAAAAGATACATTGGATTAAATGGGATGCCGTCATTGCAAGTAAAAATAATGGGGGTCTTGGGATCGATTCTCTTGATGCTCTTAATAAAGGCCTTCTATTGAAATGGAGATGGAGATACGTGCAAGATCCCGATGCTTTGTGGGTAAAAGTTCTTGATAACCTCCACAAACCGAAATCCTTTTGGTCTTGGACATCCGACAGTGGACCCAAGTCCGGTCCTTGGGCTCTTATTTCGAAAGTGGCTAAGGAGTTAAGTCTCCAACATATTATTCCCCTTCATTCATTATCTATTTCTCTTGGTAATGGCAACAAATGTTCTTTTTGGTTTGATATATGGCATGGTCAGACTCCATTTTCTTCTCGTTTTCCTCGGCTCTTTAGATTGGAATTGGATTCTCAATGCTCCTTCTCGGATAGATGGAATGGGCTTAATTTTCTCTCCAATTAGAGACGGCCCATTAGGGGTGGTGTAGAGAGTCTGAGTGGATGGATTTGCTTGATGTTCTTCATAACACTTCTCTCAACAAAAACAATGACAGGTGGATATGGAAACTTGAAAATATGGTCGGTTTTTCGGTCAAAGAAGTCAGGAGTTTAATTGATGCTCGGATTCTTCCTGTTAACCCCATCTCCACGGTTTGGAATTCCATTGTGCCGAGAAAAGTAAATATTCTTATTTGGAGAACTTTACTTGATCGCATCCCCACTCGATCAAACTTGGCTGAGAAAGGTATCGACATTCCTTCTTTATTGTGCCCGTTATGCTCGAACCACGTTGAATTTGCTATGCATCTTTTTTGGTTTGTCCTACTGCGGATAGGGTGTGGAATTCCATTTTTAAATGGCTTGATATTGCTCATATGTCGTTCCCTTCTTTGGGTGATTTGATTCAACAAGTATCGAACTTGCATTGCACTAGCATGAAAAAAGATTGTATCCAAGCTATTGTCTTTTGTGCGGTTTGGAGTATTTGGAAGCACCGGAATGAAATTGTTTTCTCACCTGGGATCACACGCTCGGGTCACCTGTTTGATTTTATTGTGATCCAGTCGCACGTTTGGGTTTCTAATAGGAGTCGGAAATTCTGCATGTCAAGGGATAAGTGGTTCCAAAACCCACTTCTTTTCTTGTAAGATGTTCGTTTTTTCTTTTTTTCCTTGGGGCTTATTTGGGATAGCATCAAAAACACCGCAGAGTGAAAACCGGTGGCTCGGCCTCTGTGTGTGGGGATTTTTCTCACGTCTCGTTTTCGTAATTGGCGTGAGTTTTTTGATCATTTTTGCTATCTTAGCAGTTCAAGTCTCAAGAAGTATCTAGGTTTATCGTTGCTATTTTCGTTGGTTATGCCTAGATAATTGTAATTGTAATTGTACTTTTCTTGGTCATTAAGCATTTTGCTTGATGCCTCTTTTTAATAATATTTTGCCGTTCTAAAAAAAAAGGATTATGTAACTAAAATTTGACACAAATACAAAATTACATACTTAATAATTGATAAAACAGTTTTTATAACTAATAGTAAACACGAATAATAGTTATATAGTTAATAACTTAATACTATGAAGGGAGGAGGGAGTGCCTCATCTCCCCTTCCCACACTCTACTCTCATATTTTTCTATCCCTCCCTTTCCCTCCTCACTTGCAATGAATGTCCCACCCCTCCACCATTTATTTTCTTATTTTCAACACTCAAATATGGGTATTGGGTTGGGTTTCAAACAGCTAGAAAGTGGGGATAGGTGGGGAGTAAAAACGAGATGGACATCTCCAATTCCCTCGCCAGTCGCCACCCTTGCGGTATTGCAAGCATGGGGTAGTGTTCCTCTGGGTACCAGTTGGGTTTTGTGCTCCCCCCCCCCCCCCCCCAATGGCACTCCGTCCTCCGTAAGGAGATTTATTTAAAATTTTATAACTAATGGTGACCTACACACCTATAGAAATACACTAACATGATATCCGTGCAATGCAGCGACAACAAATACTTTTTGGTGGTTCTTCGGTTTCTCAGACAACCCGTGCATTGAACCATGTTATATATGTCTATAAAAAGGAAATATGACAGGGAAGACGAATGTGAAAGATTCAAAATAAAAAAAAAAAAAGGAAAAACCAAATTTTTTGAATGATGCAGTGGTTAGTTGAAATGATAAAATTACAATATTCATTTCTCTTTAATCTTAAGAAGTCAAATGAAGTCAACCTCTTAATTTCATACCCATTCCTCCATATATAGTATAGATGTGCTCCATTTATATATTTAAGTTTTACGGTTAAAAACCTCATTTGATTCACATTTTTCCTTTCTAATAAAGTGATAATATAATTGCGGTTCAAAAGTTTGCAAATATTTGTTTGGACGTTAATTTGTAGTTTTAAATTAAAACTTTTCCCAATATTAAAACTTTTGATGTGTAATTTGTAACTAAACTTAACATAATATGAGTGTTCAAATGCATAAAATAATATTTATAGTTTTCATATTTAAAAGCTTTTCTATTTTATAAAAATGTACAATGCTTTCTTTAATCCCCTTGTTTTACACGGGTAATAAGCTAGTTCATCTTTATATGCATGTTATCTAACACATTTTCATAATTGCTAAATTTTGACTAAGACCATTATAAAATTGTACTTGTTGCCTTCACAAATACATAACTAAAAATTGTCAATCTATATAACTTTCAAATAATTTTCAACCAACATAAACTTGCATATTTACAAATATTACTTAGATATCAATAAAAATGATAGTTTTAAGTGTAAATGATGTGAGAAGATTTACTAATAATCTATTGTTTTCGAAATTAAAAGGATGGTAACAAAATGATGTTACGTGGGGAAAGCAGTAAGTTGTTGAGGGTTTAGAATTGATAGTTATGTTAAGTTTAGGGGAAGTTGTTGAGGGTTTAGAATTGATAGTTATGTTAAGTTTAGGGGGCTTAAGTGAAAAGATGCAGTTAACGGCGGAAACGCCTGAAAAAAAGAATGTCGTAAAGATTGGATTCCATAAACCCAACCATGGTTAATTTCGAATAGTCAAAACCAGTTTGATTTCGGCGAATATTACGGCATACATTAACCCAATCAAAAACACGTGCACACCACGTGGTAGGTAGTTCAGTTTCTTTCATTTTGTTTTGTTAGGTTTAATCACTAGATTATCAACGTATTTTCTTTTTTATACATGGTTGACCAATAATTTTTTTTTTGATTGATATTCCTCACGAACTTGTAAATTTTGTACATAATTACGTAATACATGACCTATTTACCGGCAATAGCTGGTTCACCAACACTTCACCTGTTTGTCGGTTACCATCTTTTTAGGTGATGTGACGCTTAGCTGACAATGACGATAAATGTTCTATTATATAAAATATTTTCTAAAAGCGACGATAAACTATTCTCTTTTTACGTTTTTTTACTGCTGGATTGTTGTTTAGGAGGCATAAATTTTGCACACCTCGCAAGAAAGTTCTTTTCTTGTAATTCTTTGGGTAATGATGTTTCGTGTTAGTTTTTGTTTTTTCTTTGAGACTTTTTTTTTTAGAAAGGCAGAATATATTAAATAAACAAAACATCACATGTCTTGGGTGTGCATCAAAAACATCACAGAGTGAAAACCGGTGGCTCGGCCTCTGTTGATGAATATTTTTCTCATGTCTTGTTATCGTAATTGGCATGAGTTTTTTGATCTTTTTTACACACCTCGCAGTTCAAGTCTCAAGATGATTCTAGGATGTCGTTTGATTCTGTCGTGTTCCTAGAATTTGTAATTGTAATTATACTCTTGTTTTGGCATCTAGTACTTTGCTAGATATCCTTTTTTTAACATATACTGCCGTTCTAAAAAAAAGGAGGCCTAAATTTTGAAAATCAATCAAAATTTGAAATGATTAATAATCATATGTTGAATTTAAGTTCTAAAAAATCAAATTCAAAATCAAGAACCCAATCCTAAGTTATAGCAATTAACAAGTGAAGATTAAAACTAATTTTGAAGTCATTAGCAATCAAATTCAAATTCAAAACACCTAATTCTAGTTTTAAATTCTAACATTAATAAATTAAATTATACATGGTAACATAAATAATTTAAAAGTAAAAATAAAACTAAACAAATAAAAAATAAAACTTGAAACCAAAAGTAGAGTATTTAGTGATATAAAATTATATATATATATAATTACCAATTACAATATATAAAAATTAATTTAAATAGTTAAAAAGTAAAACTTATAACTAAAAAAAATGAAAATTACGGGTGCTTCATAAAAAAGAAAAATAGAAGTGATACATAATTTAATGATTTGACAATTCAAAGAGTCAAAAAGCCTATAAAATGTGGTTGCCACTCACTCTACAAGCTAGACAAAATAATGTTGTGGTTACTGTGACAATGAAAAAAGGCGCTAAACCGAACTAATATTTTTTTTATTGGCACTTCATAAAAGAAGTGCAGGTGGGTTTTTTTTTGAAATTAAGTTAAATGATATTATTTTTAAATGATTGGTAAGTTTTTTACATTACCTTTACATGCTTGAATTGATACATGCATACCATTCTCTGAATGTTGAAGATGATCCTCCTTTGTTATCTATTGCCATTTGTCATCCTTCTTAACCAATCTTCCCTCCCTTGCCCATCGACTTTGGTCTCCAGAATCGCCCATTGTTTACATCTCTTGTGAAAACGATATACTGATTGAGATCGTCAAGTTCAAAATCTAGGGGAAATTAACCTTAACGTGTGACATGTTAATCCAGGCCAGTATATCATTAGTATCGCTTTTTTACACATTTAATATGAATGCGTATCTATCATCTCTACACCACCACCACCATCCAATACCGGCATTCGTTGGAGCCGGTTATATTCAGCCGTTTTAAAAAAAATATCTTGAAAAGTACCATTTGAAAAATCAAAATATACTATTTCATGACTTATGATAATGTATTACTTTAAATATTCAAAAATTCATGTTGTAGCTTTGATGTGTTTGATTACTAAAATGTCAATGTTTGACTTCAATAATTTAGATGATTATGTATCTTATTGGTGGGTTTCTATTTCCACCTTTTTTTTCCTATACACACCTCTTTCTGTACAATAAACACTTGTACAGTATGCATTGTTTATTGTACATTAAGGGTGTATTTAGAAAAAGAGAGGTGGAAATAGGAGCACCCATCTTATTGAGGTTGAAACATTGCCAGGTTAAGAGTTAGGATCATGGCAAGGCCGACCCTTTAGTGTTAAAGACAAAGCATCCACTTTGGGCCCCCGAAAGTTTAGGGCCCCTATATTTTACATAATGGGCTTAATGTTTTGTATATTTGAGCTTAATTTTTTTTTGTATATTTTACCAAATAAGAGTTTCAGACTTCCTTTTAAAAGAATCCCCCCCTTTTTTTTTCCCTTTCTTTGTTTACTTTACTTTTTATGCTAATAAATTAGGCCCCAAAATTGATCTCGTTTAGGGCCACCAAAAATATTGGGTCGGCATTGGATCATGGCATAAGCCCATCAATCAATAATCAATAATTAAATTATAGTGAACTAACATTAAAGTCAACTATTGCATTTTGGTAAAAAATAAAAAAAAATATGTAAACATTTTAATTTGATTTCTTACTAGATTGTATTTTCATACTGATCTTTAGAAATCAAATGTGATTTTACTTTCTCAATTCGGCTATTGGGTGATCACTCCATCATGTTGTGACACATGTGGTCACATGGATACGTGTATGAGGCCCAAGTGATCTAGACCATAACGGGAGTGATGATCAAATGTTAGAGGGTTGAGTGAACTGAACTCAGTCATTCGAAATGAGAGAATGAAAAAAAGAAAGCCGAAAGTGAGGGGTGTGTGGGGGTTTGACCCATACCTTTCCAAATGATGATAGATGTGATGTGATGGTTTTTTTTATATATGATGTGACGGCGTGATGAAGATAAGAGAACCCCCTTCATAGTTCATAGTCATACCGAGTGCTCTGTTGAATTTTTGCCATCAGCTATCATTGCTTGGCTATCGACTTCTGATATAAACGACATTTTTCAAAACCAACATTATAAAATGCTCCCCACTTTTACCATTTACAAGACTAATGTTAGTCTGATAGTATAAATATCCCATTTGGTTACTTTACGAATTAACTTATACATATATAATAATCGTTAACGAAAAACAATCTAAATAGGATCTTTACAGGGTCGTCTTTGAGTTTTTGGAGGGTTTGTACGAAAACAATATAGCGAAGGCCCTTAAAAACAAAGGCAAAATATGTATAATATCTATAATGTATAATCAATCGTTCAATGATCTCTAATGCAATTAGAGTAATGCTACAAAGAATCCAGATAACTTTATACTTTTTTAGGGAAAGAAAAGAAGTAATTATTGATCTTAACTAAGCATGTAATCACTCTAGCAAAAGTTCCGCTTCATGTCACGATTGGAAATCCATAGAAAAGAGAGAGAAACAACAGAGTTGAACATCTCGGAGATGCTAGCGTGAGAATCATTGTGGAACAATGCGCTCCACAATGATTCTCACCCTAGCATCTCCGAGATGTTCAATTCTGTTGTTTCTCTCTCTTTTCTATGAATTTCCAATCGTGACAGGAAGCGGAAATTTTGCTGGAGTGATTGGATCGTGAACCCCTTGTTTGGTGGATGATTGATGGCTTTGTTTCTTCCCTCGGGTCTTGTATGGGATTTCATCAAAAATGTCACAGTGTGAAAACCGGTGGCATGACCTCTATTGGTGGGGATTTTTCTTATGTCTTGTTTATCGTAATTAACATAAGTTTTTTCATCTCTTTTGTAATCCTAACAGTCAAAGCCCCGAGATGTATCTAAAGTGTGTTCTTGTGATTTCTCTAGATTAGTTTGGCTTTTACTTTCTGTATTTGCTTCATTGTATTCTTTACTTGTACATATTTGTGACTAGCGGCTTGCTAGTTACCTTTTTTTAATATAATTCTGCCGTTCGAAAAAAAAGGAATAGAGGAAAACAGTTAGCGATTACTTGGAAGTATTGATGTAGCTTTAATTTGATGTAAGGTATCGTTGTATATTGCTGCCCATTAGGGTCGTCTCTGAAGATTTATGGACCTAGCACGAGCCGGAAAAAAAGCCCCTTGACTACCACCCTTTTATTAAACATTTTCTTGCATAGCTACATTATTCTTTTTAAATATTTTGCTTGCTTCCAATAAGAAATGTAGTGAAATAGTTGTGCCAATGAAAGAAACTGAGCCTGGAAAAAAGCTTTAAATAACTTTTTTTTGTTAGACAATCTACAAAAGATGTGTAAGTGGCTTTTTTGTGGGCTATGTTACATGATTTATATTTTTAAATGATTGATAAGTTTGTCACATGTTTAATAAGCTTAGTTAATTCCATATATAAATATATAAAAAATTTAAAAATCGGGCCTCGAACGGTTGCCCACTTTGTCCTACCCATTTAAAAATCGGGCCTCGAGCTATCAAACTTTAAGATGCATGGATTTGTTCCATACAAAACTAACATCCTTGTGTCCAAGAACTTTTAGTCATGTTTCAACCAAAAGGACCAGATTGATTTTTGGGTGCAAGAGAGAATTCGATATTGTGTGTGTATTTTTCTGTCTCTTCCAATATGTCTCAATGACAGTTTCAACTTCATTATAGATAAGGATGGTGGTTATAGGGTATAGCAACAACGTATCGATATAAGCATGTGTAAATACGTTACCCATAGAGACCGCCACAAAGGCCGCTTCCCCTAGACTCCGCCAGGGGAACTAAGACCCCGCAAGGGGGCGCGACCCCCTATAGCCCAGCTATTTTGGTCCCAGGTTTACATTGTTTTACATGGGCATATACTCCGTACCTCCTAACACATAAAATACAATGCCTATTACATGAAAAAAGTACTAAAATATTCACCACAAGAAGTTACGATCAATTCGATTACACATGTACACAGGGCCATCCCTGGGGGTGGGCAAAGTGGACGAACATCCAAGGCATCAAAATCGAAGGGGGCATCGTGATGGATCTAAGTTTTTTTATACTAGGTTCATTAGAAGGATTTTAGTGAAACAATTAATTTTAAGGTCGCAGTTATTCTTTCATGAAGTACAAAAGTTAAGGCCTGTTTGATTGGAAATTAGTGGGCTTAATAAATGTTTAATCTATTAAGTCAATTAAGGATGTTTAATTTTTACTTAATAAACAAACGTCAACATTTTATTGTGTAGTCAATACTGACATTATTTATTCATTCAGATATTTTATCCACTTAGTAGTTAGCAATTAAAAAAACAAACGAGAAGAGGTGATGACATTTTTTGGTCTTTTCTATTTTGGTAGTTATTTGAAATTTCAGCTTCAACCCTTACACATAATTAAATTTAAATGACTTGATAAAGATAGGAATATTTTAATATGAAAAACTTAGGTGCCGTTTGGTTCGCAGAATGTTTTTGAAGGAATTGGAATCTGTCAAAGGAATTGGAATTTGAAGTGAATTGGAATCTGAATAGAATGGAATCTGATAGAATTGAAATTTGAATGAATTATAATCTGTATGTGTTTGGTTGACCGGAATAAAATGGAATGAAATGGATTTCATAATATTAATAATAATTAAAAAAATACATTTTTATAAAATAATAATAAATTTTTTATAAATTAATAAAAAAATTAGTTTTTATAAATTAATAAAAAAAGCTATATAAAATATTTTTAGTTTTTATAAAATAATAATTTTTTTATAAATTAATTAAAAAATTATAAATTAAATATATTTTTTAGAGTTAATTTCATTACATCCCCCTGTGGTTTAGCATATTATCAAGTTTCGTCCTCGTACTTTTTTTTTGTCATTACATCACCCTATGGTGACTTTTTGCTTCATTACGAGCCCCTCCCTCTAACAGACGTTAATGTGGCTCCGTTAACCCCCTCATGTGCATTGCACATGAAGGTATTTTCGTCCTTTTAACTCTAAAAACACAACCTTTTTTTAACTTTAATCCTTTTACACCTTTTTTTTTATCACATATATCTATCATCCAAACACACAAAAAATCATCATTTCTATCTGATCAATATTCACTTCCAGATTATTTTTTTCCATCTTCATCATCATCAACAATAATACTTAAATAATCTATTCATGAATCAATATATACATAAATATCCATTCATATATTCTACCAAACAAGAAAGCTTAATCTGGTGGTGATGATGTAAAAAAAAAAGATCCATCTACCCATAATATATTAACAACATATCCAAAAAATATTAATTAATACCTTAAATTCATCATAAAACATATCTAAACCAAAATTATCTAACAGTTAATAATAACAATAATAATAATAATAATAATAATAATAATAATAATAATAGCTTCACCAAAAACCAAGGCTAAAAGCCTTATGGTTTCTTCCTTCTCGACGGCTCTCACCTCACGCCCCCCTTCAGTAATATATTAACAATAATATATTAGGGGTAGTGGCATAAAAGTGTATGTTTGTTTGTTCTAAGGTGTAGTGGCAGAGAACCACTGCTTCATGTTCATGTGATGCCTACAATAACTTCACCATCTCCGGCAAGATTCCCGGTGGCCGAAGCTATTTTCACCATCTCCGGCGAGATTCGAAGGTGTAGTGGCCAGATTTCTTTTGGCTCGAAGGTTTAGTGGCTCGATGGCCAGATTTCTTTCCGATCAACAAATTCTTGAAAATCATCAACGAGTGATGTACATCGATGGCCAGATTGTATAAACAAATTGAGAGAGAGATGGATACACAGATTTGGGGAAAATGGGGGAGAGAGATAGAGATAGAAAAATGGGAATATACATGTGGGTTTTTTTATCTGATTATTGTAGGAGTTATATATAGATATGTGCTTATGTTGTAGATATCTTTGTTGTCTGTGTTTGATCGTATCGTTGTGTGTATCGTAACCTACTAACTAGATATGGAGATATGGAGATGAGAGCAGACATAAGATCTCATCTGGGTACTAACTAGATTTTTTAAAATTTAATTTTAATTAATTTTTTTTTCTATTGGACGAAAATACCCCCCATGAGGGGAGGTTAACGGCAAGAATCGTAACAGAGTTAGCCTTTGTCCTGAAAGTGCAAAAAAAAGCCAACTTTAGGACTTTTTTTTGTAATTTCTCGACTTTAGGTCCTGAAAGTGCAAAACGGGCCAAGTTCAGGGACGAAAAATGTAATTTACC
>JAOEHQ010021527.1:0-14438 GCA_025447715.1 Asclepias incarnata
CAAAGAAACCGGGTCGGGCCAACCCGGTTTGAAAAACCCGAAACCCAACCCGATTAGAAACCGGTTTTGGAGAAACCAGTTCGGGTTTTGTAGAACCCGGCGGGTTGAAACGAGTTTCGGTTTCGGGTTTCAAAATCGGGTTGGGACCGGGTTGAAAATCGGGTCGGGTTCAGTTTGGGTCAAAAAAACCGGGAAAAAACCCGAAAAAACCCGGTCAAACTTTGACCAAAAATCGTGTTCAAACCCGGTTCAGGGCGGGTCAAACCCGGTTTTTGATCTTGTTGACCAAACCCGGTTCGGGTCGGGGTCCGGTTCGGGTCGGCCCGAAACTGGTTTTTGGGCATGACTACTCACTGAGTTACTTAGGGATCTGAAATCTTGAGGCTGATTACGGCAATAAACTTGGGCCTCACATAAGTCATAGGCCTATACATGGACTCATGGTTATCAAGACATCAAGTCATCAACTATCAACTATAATACTCATTAAAATACTTTCATGCGGTTATTAATGCTAAACGAAGGAATGGAAATCTTAAAGGCATCAAGCATAACGGCGTTTGGTTGGAGGATCCTGCCGATATAAAGACATGCTTTCGTGACTACTTCGCCAAGAAATTTCAAAAGTTTAATGGGGCTAATTTCTCAATTGATTCTTTTTCAGTTAGGTCCATCTCGTCACATCAAGCGGCTTTTCTTGAAGATATGTTTTCCATGGATGAAATTAAAGGTGCTATTTGGAATTTTGGCGGGGAAAAAGCTCCCGGACCTGATATTTGCTTTTGTTAAAAAGTATTGGGATTTTTTGAAAATTGACATATTCAAGATGGTTTCGGATTTCCATTATAAGGCGCACATTCTGATTGGTTGTAATTCGTCTTTTATTACCCTTATCCCCAAAGTCAGCAACCCGATGCTGATGTCTGATTTTAGACCTATTAGCCTTATTGGTGTGCAGTATAAGATCATTGCTAAGCTTCTGGCTAATCGTCTTGCCTAGGTTATCGATTCTGTTGTCAGTCCTGAGCAGACGACCTTTACTAAAGGAAGGCAAATTCTTGATGGTCCACTCCTTCTAAATGAGGTGATTGACTGGTACAAGTGCAAAAAAAGGAAGTTGTTGTTGTTTAAGATCGATTTTGCAAAGGCTTATGATTCTCTATCCTGGGATTTTCTCATTTATTTACTTCGTATCATGGGTTTTGGAAACAAATGGATCACTTGGATTAAAGCGTGTCTTACCTCTGCTAGATCTTCGGTTTTAGTTAACGGCAACCACACCGAAGAGTTTCCCATCCAACGTGGTCTTCGTCAGGGAGATCCTATGGCCCCGTTTTTGTTCATCATTGCTATGGAGGGTCTGCATATTGCTTTAACTAATTTGGTTCGCAATGGTCTCTTCTCGGGTGCAAAGATCAATCAGGTAACGGTTTCTCATTTATTTTATGCTGATGACGTTATTGTTGTAGGTGATTGGTCGGAGTCTAACTTGGCAAAGGTTTCCAATGCTTTGAGATTCTTTTATTGTTAGATATAAAATGTGGTGTTAAATTGTAATTTCATAATAGTGGAAGGGGTATTAGTAGAAATAGGAATCAATGTATAAATACCCCTTACCATCACACATTGGATGTGTGAGTGAGAAACCTTTTGCCCAGATTAATCTAAAACAAATCCTTTACCTTCTCTCTCTCTTTGTTCTAGCCTTCACACACACTCACTTACATTCATCCATTCAATCCATTCATGTAAACAAGATAAACGAGAAATCGAGATGTTACATTATGTAACCAACCAAAAAGTGATATTAATATTCATATGATACTCATACAAGTATAAAAAAAATATACTCTGTATATTAAGAGTGACGAATAAAAATATAACAATTGACTCTGGACTCGTAAATATGAGTTAGATCTTGAGATTAGTTTGCTTGTAAAACGAGTGGGACAAAAATATTATGTTTCAAGAAATTAGTGATTTATACATATACAAAGTGTTTCATAGGTAAAAAAAAAAATCAATATTATTTATTAGTCATTTGAATATCTATAAACTTTTACATTACACTCCTCGTACGTATCAAAGACATTGATGAATAGGATTAGTTATCTGGTTCTCAATCTATTAATTGGTCTCTGATAAACAATGTGTTTAGATCAAAAAAATATAGAGGGGCATACAAGTACATCTAATTCTAAATATATATATATAACCATATTTGTTTTCTTCCTTTTAACCATTTTTTAATTAGAAAAAAGAATAACCATTGCCGTATCGTTTGTTAATTTTATCATACGTAAGGTTCCTTTTGTTTATATATGTCGATTAGTATATGTCTCACTCACTTAGCCTCCTCATTTTGTTTCTACCTAAACTTTTTATCAAGAAAGTAATACTTAGAAACATATGAATAAACTCATATAAAAAACTTGTATTTGTCGCTACATCATTGGCTAGTCTATCCTTCATTAGATACATCGATGATCGATAAAAACCATGTTATAAGTTAGTTTGTAAGGGGTACTTTTCTTAGTAAATATAAAGAAAGATGATTGAATTCTTTATAATTATATTGACTTGATTATTTAAAGTTCTGTAGTGGATATTCTTATTTCTGTCACGTTCGTTCTTTACAATTAGAACTTATGAAATGTGTGTTAAACATACAAATATAGGTATCATATGTGATTCTTTCTCCCCAAGTCAAACTCTAGTTTCATGTTTTGAATGGTCTAAAGTAGAATCTTAACAATGATCTTCGTCAGTGGTGTAGTCTTTGTGGTCAAATTGAAAAGGATCTAAACTTCACTATTCATGTGGTTTTGGGGACAAAAATTGAAATTCAAAACTTTGTGATCAAATTGAAAATGATTCGTTATTCATTTGGTTTGATAATTGATAAGGATTTTAGGTCTTTGGGACCGGACTTTAATTTGAGGTGGGGTGGACCGTATGAGATTCTAAGTGTATGTTTTGTTGATGGCCAATTAACTTTGGACTAAAAAAAGGTAATTGGTCAGGAACTCCATAGTCCTATGTACCGCATTGGTACCATGACCCTCTTCCCGCAAGGAGTATCATGCCGGTTCAGCACGTCAACCCAACACTCACCGGCCAATATAGTGCTCAATCCAATGATTGAGCCTGAGCAAATACATTTTTGAAGAGGCTTCATTATAATGAGCCCTGAACGTCACAAGTAGCAGGTACCAAACTAATACATAAAGATAATACTAGAAATACAGAGTTTTATAGACATTGTGAAATGGTCACGGTTATCTTTTGCCTTCATATAGCTCCGCCACTGCTTTCAATTAGTTGAAACTGAATAATATTAACAGTATATATTCCAACATACACGGATACACCCTAAAATAATAAGAACTAACAACATAACGTACGTACTAACTTCTTTTATATTATGGACAAACTTAAGATAGTGTGTCTGAGAAAAATGTTAGTAAAAAATTAAGAAGGTGAATATGGTTTTGCATTAATGATTTTCTTGGAAGCTAAACAAAAATTCTATACACATATAATACGGAATTGAATCATATCAAAATTCACTGGTTTAAGGCTCTGATACCATGAAAGTATCTGTATTTTTTTTCAATAAACATGATATCATACAATGAACATATATATATACGGAACATCAAAACTTTATGACCATCTAACAAGCTTGTGATCAAGCCTGCTAACATTAGACACGATACGTATTATATAACACGATAGATATACATTAATAGTTATTGCTAACTAGTTAGATGATCCCTAATTGTGTATTAAAATTTCGGTATGGAACCGTCACAGGGTGATAAAACAACTGACTCGAAAACTTTCGCATAGCATTGCGTTTTAAGACAACTCAATGAAAACAATGTAATGAAATGAACATGGTAATTAATCAGTAAAGTTATTGGAATATATATATATTGCATCATATATATGCTTTTAAATTATATTCTTTTCTCAGTAAAAAATTACTAATTCAACTAGCAACATAATTTAGTAGATGATCCAACAATTATATAAGCCAAATGTTACCACAAAGGTACACATTCTATTTCTTTCAAGCAAAACATACAAAAGGAAATTCCTTCTTTGTCTTTCACAAAAGCTAAAAAAATTTCTTCATTTTCTATTCTTCAAATCCACATTTTGTCTCACCAAAAGAAACACATAATCACTAACTAGGTTTATGTCTAATCTCACTGGAGGCGATGGCAGTTTCTCTTCAGGAAACACCGGAGATATAGAAACCCAAAACCGAAACCAACTTCCAGAAACCAAAGACAGCTTCCATGGTGGGAATACTTCACTCCCTCCAGCTAAGAAAAAACGAAACCTACCAGGAACCCCAGGTTTGTGCTGTGTTTATTTTCTGTCTATATATGAAATCTACTTGGTTTAAACAAACGAATGAATGTACGTCGCATTTATTTATAAGTATGAAACAATTTTTATAAGTTTGTAAGAGTTTGAAGAATATAGAAACTTCACACTCATAAGTGTAAGGAAATAATGACAGACTTAACATGTAAAGCTTTGTAAAATAGAAAATATGAGGATTGCAATTATAGCCAATGCTATTAGATTCGCCTATCAACTTTTTTTATTTGAAGAAGTTGTATATACTTGCAGATCCTACAGCAGAAGTTATTGCTTTATCACCAAAGACATTAATGGCGACCAACAGATTTGTGTGTGAGATTTGCAGCAAAGGGTTTCAAAGAGACCAAAATCTGCAGTTGCACCGAAGAGGTCATAATCTACCATGGAAGCTTAAACAAAGAACAACCACTGATACTCGGAAACGAGTGTACATATGCCCTGAGCCATCTTGTGTACATAACCATCCATCCAGGGCCCTTGGTGATCTCACTGGCATCAAAAAGCATTATAGCAGGAAACATGGTGAGAAGAAATGGAAATGTGATAGGTGCTCAAAGAAATACGCGGTCCAGTCTGATTGGAAAGCTCATCAAAAAACTTGTGGCACTCGGGAATACAAGTGTGATTGCGGCACCATTTTTTCGAGGTGGGCCAAGCTAATGTATATATAGTATCAGTATGCACTACAAAGATCCCACATTAGTAACAACCAGGGGAATCACTAAAATGTATTCAAGTGTTCATATATACTCCTTAGACTAACTTATTCAACAAAATTGGATCCTTATTTAATAAGTAACTGTTTATGCAATCTTAGTGTACTATAGAGTAACTATTAACGAAATTAAGTATTAGATTTATCCAATCTAAAAGTATACAAATTTTGAGATTTTATTCAAAACGTACAACCAACACGTGAACTGCTTTACAAGAACAACATTTTTGAAAGGTGATTTAGTACTGAACTTACATGTTTGCCATTGCAGAAGAGATAGCTTTATAACTCATAGAGCATTTTGTGACGCATTAGCTGAAGAAAACAACAAGGTGAACCTAGGGATGCTACAATCACAACAAATGACGGATCATTACACGCCATCCTTGGAAATGAACACTGGAGATAGCATGTCAATGGAACTCCCAGAATTTGGCAATTACAATTTGAAAAGCCCACTCAAGTTGCACCCTCAAGAGCTTTCAATGCCTTACGAAGCAATGAACGTATCAAGGGGTTTGTTCTCAAGTAGTTCAGGTACCTTACTTAGCAACCCGAGAGGTGTACCATCATCGACTTCCGGACTCCATCTCAGCTCATCAAATGGGCAATCGGGTTTCGGGAACCTCCCACATGAAAATAGAGCTGGAGGCCCGTTTTCTGGGTCAATGGCTCATATGTCTGCGACAGCCTTGCTTCAGAAAGCAGCCCAAATCGGTGCTTCCGCAAGTAATGTCATAAATTCTCCCATGATGCAAAAGAGCTTTGTTACTAGCATGACTGGCCCAGACCAGACCAATTCTGATGGGCCAAGTCCCACGCCATCATACTTTGATGTCCAGGGGTCGCTCCACAATAACCTTACACAACCTGAAGAATACAATGCCTTGCAAAAGCCCAACCCACAAGATACATATGGGCCCGGGCCCAAACCAATATTGGGTTCTAATCCTGTAATGAATGACACGGGAACTTATAGTGAGATGTTAAAGAGAGGAAATCAATATCTTGGACTAATGAACATGGAGAATGAAGATGGAAAAGATAATAACTCTGATCTGATTCAAAGTAGAGGTGATTTGGGAGTGGCAAGAGGCGTACCAGGTAACAATATTGGTGGTAGTGACACAATGACTGTCGATTTTCTGGGCATTGGAGGATCAAGATCACTACATATGCAAGAACAACATAGATTTGGGAGTTTTGAAGCAGCAGGTCTTCAACATATGCAAGCAATGAATCCATTCCAACAACTTATGAATCATGATTCTTCAACCCATGAAAATCCCATTTGGGAGGAATAAGGAATTCTTTTGAAAGGAATGCAGCACTAGGTTGATTATATAGTCCCATGATAGTTATTCCTATAAAAATTGGTTACAAAAATCGGGCTTGCAATCAATTTGCGTAAACTCTGCTCGTCAAATGGGGAATCAGGCAAATGCACATACCAAAAACTATGTACGCTAGATCAATTTGAGAATATATACTTGGTTCGTCAAACAGCCAAACAGGCAATGGGGCAACAGGACCTGCCATGATGTCTCGAACTACAAGTTGAGAAAGTCTGCTTAAATGATAATATTTTATTATATTATTATGTTATTAATGATAGAAATTATAGTGCCTTATAAGAGTTTTGTAATAGAAATAAAGTAGTAGAATTAGATAAACCATAAAAGGGTTAAAATGGAAGTAGTAACATAACAAAAGTTTTAGATACTATAAACAACAAAAACGAGGTATATCACCCGGACGTTACCCCGAGAGACAGTACATTTATTATGTGCGCTAAAATGTTACTTTTCACATTGACCTTTCTAACACTCACTATATTAAAATCCCCGCAGCATACTTGTACTATATTTTTGGGGTTGATTGAACCTTCTAACCAAAGACCACACCCGAACACTTAAATAAATTGGAAAAGTCAATAAACAATTTTTCACTCTGTTTGAAATTCATTTAAACAAAATGACAAACAGACCTACCTCCTGAGTCATGAAATTACACACACTTAAAATATTTTGAATGGATTGGATTTTGAATATAATTCATATCAGAACGTAAATAAAAATAAGCACGTAAAAACTATGTATTTGAAATTTATAAAACATTATATTTTAAACGATTAAAAAAAACTAAATATGTTGAAAATTAGTGTTGGATTATAAACTTGATTTGATTCAATTGGTATTGGATCACAAACTTAATTTGATCCAATTAATAATTAGACTACTCTAATAAAGTAGTTAGGCCCTATATAATTAGGAAGATATGAAAATATTTAGGTATGTTAAGAATGTTCTAGAAGTTACGAGAATATCTTAGTAAGAGAAATATCTAGATCTAATTATGTTTATTCCATACCCGCTCCTCAGAGTAGAGTGATCCTTATAATTAATTATAGACACATTAATTAATTTCACATCATGTTTGTCAATCCTAGAGATTAATCATAGACCAATTAATCTAAAATAAATCAACAAACAATCAATAAAGAAACAACAATAATATGTAAGACCTAGATAATTATAGATATACAATTAAACATAAAAACTGTTCAACAATCTCATAGCAAATAACAAATAAAAGTCTTACATGATCACATCATCCAAACAAGTATTATAACACTAGCCAGACATTATTAAATTAATAACAAAGTCAGTAAAATAGAAAGACATATTTTACCAACAATAAATAATAAAAGTCTGAATAATAAGATAGTCGATCCGGCAATCCCTTGGTTGAATCCCTAAAGATCAAAGGATGTTTAGAAGCTAAAAATCCCTTAGAAGAGCTCTGAAATTCGTCCTTGAGGTTGTAGGGTCAGAGGTTGCCTGTGTTATGAGGTGTATGTTACAACTGGGGGCTTTAAAGGACAGTCCAACACTCGTTTGACCTAACTGACTTAGAAAGCGGCACTCCAAGGCTCATCGAGGTCACTGCAGGTAGAAAAGAGACGCTTCGTATAGCTGGGAGCGGCTCTCCCAGCTCCATTGGTAGTGTCTTCGCGTTTTTGCTTGCTAGTCTTCGTCTTCGATCTTGATTAATTCTTATGGACTCTTGTTAAGTTGTTCTATGGCGTTTACCCTCATTTCCACGCGTTGTAAACCTGTGTAAATATTTTATCTCATTAAGTATTGAAAGTTTACTAAAACAACTTGTATTTCAATGAAAAACAGCCATAAGATGTGTGGAAAAAGTCTCGAATAATTTACTCATTGGCGACCGTGATTGGGTTGGCAATTCCGATGATAGTAAAAGCACAATGGGATTCAGTGGCGGAGCCAGTAGGGGGGCTGGCCAGTGCTTAGCCCCCGCCAACCCACTAACCTTCCATCAGTGGCGGATCCAAAAAAATATAACAGGATATGCAAAATTTAATAATATTTTAGAAAATGCGTTTTTTGTTCAGACTTTGTTCGCATTTTTTGATTTGATAAACACCTTAGTCAAAAATTCAATAGTCAAAAATTTTATAAGTACACGAAAATAAACTGGTAGTTAATAACATAGTATAGTTACATACATTTCATTCATAAATCTCCTTGTCTAGGTTTCATGGTTTGTTATGTCTACTTAGAATATGCACTCATTTTTTTTAGGACATGCACTATTAGTAAAAAAAAATTAATTTTATATATAAAAAAAAAATTAACACTAATTTTTTTTTCCTATACCCTGCTCTCCACATGGATCCACCACTGCCTTCCATTGCAACATCAGTGGTAAGATCTTTGATTAAAAGGGGGAACTTGGTTGGTAGCGGTGCTTAGCCCCCCACCAACCACTAACCTTCCATTGCAACATTAGTGGTGAGAGTTTTGATTAAAGGAGGGAACTTGGTTGGTAGATAGAGAAATGTTATCACGCTGCTGATATAACTCTTCAACATTAGTGGTGACTGGTGAGAGCTTTGATTCTTCAACATCAATGGCGACCTTTTGAAATCTCTTCAACTGCGCTAGGACTATAACTTGCTTCCATTTTTCTCCATTTTTATTTACATTTTTTAAGTGTTATAATTAGAATTAGTGTGTTGTGGGAAGAGATGCGTGAGTGCAGACATAAGAAATGTGAGTGATAGAATGGTAAGGGACTAAGGTCACATGTGCCATCCATTTGTTGACCTATGTCACTCATAATTTTTATTGGAAAACATCTAATATCTAAACAACCATTTTTTTTTTATTGTTTTTAGATTAATTATGTTCAAGTAGTGAAATACTATGGGCTTCAAAATCTTGTTAAAGTATTATTTTTCAATGACTTTTATATGTTAATTTGTTATAATATTTTATTGAATTATTGTTATTATTGTTATTATACTTATCATCTGTTATAGACTTTTTTTTAATATAATTTATCGACAGTTATTTTAAGGGCTAATTTTTCCTATTGTCCTGGGCTTCGAACATTTTTTTAATTCTCGGGGAAGGACGTGACGGAAGGTGAGAGGTGAAGCCGTGGTGGTCGGAACTTAGCCCTCGCTAAGCTAAATTCTTGACTCCCCCTCTGTCGGGATTCCTATTCTTCCTTAGCAACACTTCCTTCCCTTGGTTTTCAAAGAAGCAACCAATAGTTACTCTATCCACTTGCTACTTGCGAAGCAGAGTATGTAGCTGCAACATCGTGTGTGTGCCATACTATTTGGCTTAGATGTGTATTAAAGGAGCTACACATGGCACAAGAGGAAGTGACAGAGATATTTGTGGATAACAAGTCAGCAACTGACTTAGCAAAGAATCCAGTCTACTATGACAAGAGTAAACATATCAACACCCGTTACCACTTTATTCAAGAATGCATTGTAAGGAATGATGTACAAGTCATACATACAAGGACACAAGACCAACTAGTAAACATCTTCACTAAGCCGCTGAAGGCAACGGACTTTTCAAGATTAAGGATTATGCATGGAGTTGCCAAATCAAGTTTGGATCATAAACTTGATTTGATCCAATTGGACTACTCTAATAAACTAGTTAAACCCCAATCTATAATTAAGAAAATATCTAGAAATTATTAGAATATTCTAGAAGTTAGGAAAATATCTAGGTAAGTTAAGAATGTTCTAGAAGTTACGAGAATATCTTAGTAAGAGAAATATCTAGATCAAATAAATATCTAGAAGATTCCATGGAGTAGTATAAATATGTGACGTTGTTAGTATTTATTATGTATCAAGAAGAAGTTGTAACAAATACAATCAATAAAATATTTGCTTTCTAAAATCTCTTTCACATGAACCCTCTCAAGCAAATCTAGTCTAAAAAACCCCCATTGTCTAACATATATCTATATCTATATCTAATAATGTGAAATATACTTATATCCATCTTATGTATATAGCATGGTACCCGCGCGTTGCGGCGGATACCATTGACAGGGTGTCTCATGTCGTGATTACCGAAAACAGTATAAGTGGGAATCAATTAAGCAAGATACTACGATGGATAACGTAGCTGTAATAAGGGATTGATATTTGCTAAAATTATGGAAATAAGTTGGTGGTGAATAAATGATTAAAATTTACCAAAATTATAGGAGGTAAGTTTGCCGGGAAAAGTGTTTTGGTGGGCAAAAGGGCAGTCTTGACATTTCGCATTGGCCAAATTGTGTAATTTTCAACATGGGTGAGATAATCTTTAAAAGGGAGTAGAGATAGGAAAAAAGAAGATATTTACGATTTGTCTATATATATATAATGGACATCGATCCACCCATGACGTGGGCGCTGCCATGAACATCCTCGACAACGAGGATGGACGTATCTGTTGGGAACCACCTTAGTAGATCAACATCGGTGGGTTGTCTATGTTTGGATTCAGAAAACTTTTTAGGGACGTGTCGGTTGGGAATGGCCTTAATTGGTAACGTCTAAGGGTTTTCGTATCTCATTTCGCTCTGTTATGGATTTTTCAATCACTTTCACTACGCGTTGATTTAGTGTAAACTTACAAAAAAAAAAAAAAAGAGTCCGAGTTTCTGCTAGGAAACATAAGTTAAAATTTAATAGTTCATTTCATAAGAAGATATTAGTGTCCAAGTTTGTCTTTTAATTCATCACCATTTAACATTTTTCTAAAGAAAGAAACTACTGTAACAAATTGAATTCCAGGCGTAATCAGATGGACATTTCTAATCTCGCTTTGTTATGGATTTTTCAATAATTTTCACTACGCTTTGATTTAGTGTAAACTTACAAAAAAGAGTCCCTATTGATTAAACTGTGATTGTTTCTTCTCCCAAGTGACCAGCCATCGCAACAAAAAGAATATGAAAAAATAACGGTTGGAAGTTAGAACACTATCGATACTCAAGATAATAAAGAAATTTTCCCTGCCCTTTTCGAAATAATGGCAAATTCAATACTCAAGATTTGCTTAGCATTCAAATAATGACAGATATCTAGAGAAAGAAACTATTGTAACAGATTGAATTCCCGGCATAGTTAGATGGACCATTATGCTACGATGATGAGTCTTGGAGAAATATGGAGAAATCCCGGGGGTAAATTAATTTATGATCTCTTTGTTTTGGGTCTAGTGGCAAACTTTACATATAGTACTGCTACTACATGCTTACAAGGCATGCCAGTCAGTTCCCATTTTCTGCATGAACATACTTTTTCCACCATATCAACAACACGTTGATCCATCCAAGGCACACTCACTTGATATTTATTCCCAACCCCAACCCCCCCAATTCCACATCACCTTTTATTAAAGGTGATTATTAAAGATTTAAAGGTGATTATTAAAGATTTACATGGGACTTAGTAAAAAATAACTAATAAGTGATATATATTAACAAATAATTACATAGCACTTACAGTTTACTTGGCAGCCTCGGTTTTAATAGAGTTAAACATCTTAGTGGAAGGCCCATTAGTTTGCTCAATTATTTTCTGAATAGTCACAATCCTCTTCATCAAATATTCTCTTATATATTCTAAGGTACTTAAGATGGGTTTGTTCAACAGAACATCACAGTGAGATATCCCTATGTAAACATAAAAAACAAACATTGAAAGATAACACATATCTTTAATTATTATACCTTTGAAGTGTGACCTTGACCAATGCCTTGGAGGAATCTTATTCAACCACTCATAAAAATTTGTGTTTTTTCTTTTCACCTCCTCCATAGCAAGGTTAAAGTGTTGGACAGTGGTGGGCTGGTGGCGGTTGCGCATTTCCACAACAAATCCTTGTAAAGCTTACCTTTCCACTGCAATTTCATGTTTTCATAGATATGTTTTAAGCAATATCTATGCTCTGCACATGGAAATACCTTTGAGATTGCTGGTATATATAGCACTGAGTCCGTGAACAGAGAACTCATTGGAATCTATCAAATCAACATAGTCCACTTTACCTTCAATGTAAGACCTTCCAGGATATTTAGTAAATATACCACCATGATTTATCTTCAAAGACAATAATTTAGGGCTATTTCATGTAATCAAAAATACGTATCATATTAGGGTTTCTAAACAAAATAAGATGTGACTTACCATATACCTCGCTTGGATCAAAACTTGATTCTTTACCATTGCGTATATACCATAGTGTAAGAACCATGGTTTGGGAGGGAAATAAAAAGCTTTGATTTTGTTTTTTACTCGTAACAGGTTTAGGGATGAAAAAATAAGGATGATATATGAAATAAGGGTTTTAAATATGAGGGGAAAGGCGAGTTGACCATTATACCCTCATGTGGGACACCTTTTGATAGGATTTAACGTGGGGAATCAAACGGAGTTAAAAGGAGGGACGGTTTGTGTTACACTTTTACCCGACTAGGGAGGGATAATGCAAATATTTCGAAAGATGGATGGTTAGTGATAAAATATGTAAAACACAAGGACGGTTTTTGTAATTTACTCTTATTTTTATTGTTTATAATTTTGTAGGATATTGACAAGGCAGCTTTCAATCCAATCAATGCAGCTTTCAGACTACGTTTACTTTGACCTTGACCCCATGCATTAATGTGACACCGGCCCGTACTTTTTGGTCTTTATAGTTCGTTTACATTGTTGTACTAAAAATTGTTTGGTTTTTATTAATCATACAACTAGTTTGTATCGAAAACAAATGTTCACCATTTATAAGGTTTGCAAAATTTAAGTTCTTAAACCAAAAAGGTTGAAAGTATATATAATTAAAACCTTTAGTTATATGAAAATAATTAATTAATCTAGTTAATTAAAAATATGAACATTCTAATTAATCTAAATTAATCGATTAGCTAATAAATTAAACTAACTTAATTTATCTAAGCTATAATTAATTATATTAATTATAAATGACTAATCCATTTAATTATAAATGCGTAAGCTAATTAATAAAAAAATTAAACAATTTAATTCCCTAAGCCAAGATCTTACATGCATCCAATATAATCAACTAATCGAAAATAATAAATAAGAATGCCTAACCTTGTTTGGCATAGAAGGTGGAAGGTGTCAATTCTGTCACGTACTAGAGTCCAAAGTAGAACTCCTCTTTAGTCTCGTACACACAAACACTTCATCGACACTAGCTAGGTGTTAGTCACAACTTGAACAAATCAAAAGCTAAAGGCAGAAAATATTAGACTAAGGCTAGATCGAAAATCTCCAACCAATGGGGATGATATTTCAATCCATGCCTAAAGGAAGAAAAGAACCATTCAATTTAATGAACAATTCATGAATGAAAAAATAAGAACAAAATCCCCTATTTATAAGGATAGAAAGGCTTCAAGGTTTCTTCTTTTTCCAATGTGGGATGGGAAAAACATTCCTAAAATAGTTTTCCCCTTCCCCCCTCTTTTCCCTTGGTCGTCGCCGCCCTATGTGGGCCCCATGGGTCAACTTGTTTGACCCATGGTCAAATGGGTTGGCCCATGGTGCGATGGTGTCCGACCCGGTTTGACCCGTTCGTCATTTCTAGTCTATCTTTGACAGCTTTTCAATTTATTCAAGTTCAACTAAGGTCTGTCCAGAGCTTTGGAGCGTTTTTTGTTTTTTGTTTTTTTTGGGCCATTTTGCAAGGCAGGCTCGGTCTGATTATAGGGCGCGCCGGTATTTTTACTTTTTTTTGGGCCCCAACCCAGATATTTTGAGCCGGACTATGTTTCCTGGTTTGTTCCTACTTTCTAGCTTAGAATTTGCTTTCAAATTCCTGCTCTTTTCTTTGTTGAAACTTGGTTAATGTTTGAGAATGTTTAATAAGAGTAGGGCTGTCAATCGACCCGTCGACCCGAAACCCGACCCGAAACCGACCCGAAAAAAGCAGGTTCGGGTTGGGTTTTTTCGACCCGCCAACCTGAA
>JAOEHQ010021538.1:0-14437 GCA_025447715.1 Asclepias incarnata
AACTTTTATAAACTAGTAATAAACTTTATAAAATTATAATTTATTGCCAAATAATAATCATTAACAATAATATTTTTAATTAATACACTTAACTTGTGCATTTAAAAGGGGAAATGATCCGTAATGCAGATTTATTAAGAAAAAAGTTTCCATTTTGGTACCCTAAAGTTTATTAAATGTACACATTGAATCCCCTGTATGTGAGATATGCAGTAACTAAGATTACGTAATGTTGCAGTACGGATGATATCCCCTATTTAAAAACATAAAATATCATTAATTATTTAAACATATATATATATATATATTTTAAAAAATCACGTTATCTTTTATAATATTAAATTACATGTGACAAACACCATCAAAAGTTTCGACACTACCAATGGAAGAACTTAATCATGCTACAATGAGCAAGTTACTTTTTTTTAATGTCCTTAACAAATCTTTGTTTAAGATATTAAACAAACAAATCAAAGGTGGATTAATCTAATTTGGTTTATTTCACCACATAAGTTCGGTTAGTTTAAATGTTCCAGCAATCAATCCCAAACGATTCAACTCAAGATTTCAAGCAAACCATATAGATATGACCAATGTTTGGTTATTCAATTCACTTCTTTTCTTTTAATTGTTTGTGAATAGGGGGCTCTTGTTTTTTTTCTAGAACAGACTGTTTGGTGACATTCCATGAATTTGTCTTACTTGAGTACTAGGTAACCAATGCTGTTTCAAGAAATTATCTTGGTTTGAAGAACTCGTCAACTTAATCTCTTGAGAAAATCTTCATTTAATATATTAAAAAATTTATCAAGTTTCATTAATCTAACTTGGTCACAACATATTATAGTTTCATACTTTCATAATTAAAAAAAATAAAAATCAATCACAAACGATTCATCTTCCAATCAAAACTATATAAAAGGAATTAAGGAAACCACTTAATACTTACCTTAACCAAATTATTAATCATAATAATACAACAAAAATAATAAAATAAAAATAAATATAAAATCTATTTGTATGTATCTGAATTTTTCAAAGATTTTGCATTATATATGGGCGTGATGGTTAATTATATAGATATACAGATAGATACTTTTCCAATATTCATGCGACTTCACCACTACCTTTATTAGTCCTTTACGTACACTCTCTCTATATCTATCTCTATCTATATATTTCAAAAATCTCTCTCACTCCAAAGACTTCTTGATATCCCATCAAATGCGCTACCGTCATCTCCAATGAAACCCATGGCAGGAACCACCGTCATCACCCACCGTCGGAAACCTAAAGTTTGCTTCTCATTCGCCGCGTATTCCAAAACCCTAATATCCTATCTCCACCACCATTCCACCATCCCCATCGCCATCGGCCTAACCGAAACCGAACTAACCACCATTGAATCCACTTTCAACTTCACATTCCCACCTGACCTCCGTTCTATTCTCCGGGAAGGCCTTCCGGTAGGCCAAGGCTTTCCAAACTGGCGATCATCTTCCCTTCAACAGCTTGATATTTTAATCAACTTACCAATCTTGGGACTATGTAAAGAAATCCACCGAAAAAGATTTTGGTACTGCCGGTGGGGTCTCCGGCCAGTTGATGATGATAAGGCTGTAGAGTTGGCAAAAGGGTATTTGAAAAAGATTCCGGTTCTTGTTCCGGTTTACAGGAATTGCTATGTTTCTTGTTTTCCTGTTTTGGCGGGAAACCCGGTATTTTATGTAAATGGGGTTGACGTGAAATTGTGTAGTTATGATGTTATTGGATTTTTTGAAAAGATATCTGAGTTAAAAGACTCGTTTTTCTCGGATAACTTGAACATGGAAAACCAATTACGTTTACCTGTATTTGAGAAGATTGAAAGTAGTAATAGTAATAATGATGGGGTGGTGAAGAAGGTGAAGGGGATGAAATTGGGTGAGTTTTTGAGTTCTCCTGTGTGGGCGGCAACGGAGGCGAGGAAGGTGGAGTTTTGGTCGGAGTTGATGAAAACCCGCCGTGTACGGTGGTGGTGTGGTGGTGGGAGTGAGTTGGGAAGGTGTTTAGAGGAAGTAAGATTAAAGTTAAGAAATGGAGGATGGGATGAAGACGATGTTGATGAAATGATGATGGAAATGGACGGTGGAGATCATGATACGATAATGATGACGTCAGTTCCCGATGATGGTGGTTTTAGGTGGCGCGTGAGGGAATTATCAATGAGGTTATTGAGTGGTGGATGGAGTAAGGGAGATGTGGTGGAGTTGCTTGGTTGTTTGACTGGAATTGAGGAGGATGAAGATCGGACGGCGGAGATTGAAAATGGTGGGGATTGGTTGTTTGACTTTGAACACATGAGTTACAGTTGTGTTGATAATAGTCAAAGTGAAAGTGCAAGTTTAAGGCCGGTGTTGGAAATACATGCTATTAATAATACCTCTATTTCTATAGTGGTATAATTAATAATTAATTATGTATATTTGTTAAAAAAGGGCATTTAAGTGTAGTCAATTCTTGTTGATTTGTTTATGAGAATACTCCCAATAGTACTTTTGCTCGGATTAGCAAAATCACATTGTTTATGTTCAATTAATATGTTATGAATAAAATATTTAGTTGTCTCCATTCAAAATAGTTATCGAGCTTTTGTTGGAACCTTTCGTATGTAGGAATACAGGGTTTTTGGGAAGGACCAGATTTATCTCTGAATCGCGTAAGTTTATTGCTTTCCTTATAAAATATTTTGACTCTATGAACAATCTTGGAGTTTCATGAGATCTTTATTCGAGATAAGACAAAATATACAAATCTCATATAAGGCTACAAGCCTACAAATATCATAATCAACCAAAGAGTGTATATATGTATAAAATCGTCGGTGAACTTTGAGACGAATTACCACTATATATACATCACCAAAAGTTATATCTTTTGCAGTTAACAGGTGTGTCTTAGAACAATTTGATTAGAAACTAACGAACATGAAGACAACTGACACCCTTTGATTTTGGTGGGAAATATAATTGGGGGCGCAGCCCCCTTGGACCCTGGTTATACTAATTGGACCCGAATTAACTCAAATGAGAGTGCACTCTGCATCCATCAACTTATGTTTAAGCTTAACTAAAAATTTCTTAATCTCAAGTAAATCATAATCATATAAAATGGCTTGATAACACTAAAATCACCAACATCATATCGTATAATACTGTATAATAAACTAGTATGGTTTAATATTAAGAGTATCATAAGAAGATCTAAATATAGAGTATTAAGACGTCCTTGCTTGTGAACTACGATTTGCATGTTTTTTATGTTTACTTGAGAAAATTTGTTGTTAAAGGTGAAAACTCTTTAAACATGATCGATTGTTTAAGAGTTAGATTGGATTAGACATATTAATAAATTTTGAAAGTTTTTAATAGTGGATATAAATAAATAACAACAATATTATGGCATGCAATAATATGGTGGATTCGAATGAAATTAGCATCTAACCCATATTGGAAGTTGGCCGTATGAAATGGATTTTCGAGTGGGTAAATAAATGGAGTAGACTGAGGTCTTAACCATTACATTCCTTTTTAATGAATAACTAGATGTTTCAATAAGCCCCGCAACTCAACCACCGTTTAATCATTCTGTGTGCTGTCGTACCGTTTTTTGTTTGTTAGTGATCCCGTGCATTGTCACAGTATATATATTTTTAGCGTAATACCACAACGACATTATCTTAGTTATGTTTATTTCCAAAAATCATAAAGAAAGAAAATGTTATTAAATAAACCTCACAAATCACACCAAAAAAAAAAACTATAATAAAAGAGTAAAAAAATTTAAAAATCCGTAAAAGATATATGTTTACTCTTTTTGTAAAACAAATTGTTAAAAAAAGTTAAAAACAAAAATGTTCCAAAAATAAAAATGTTAGAAAACCAAAAGTTACAAAAAATATAAAAATAAATGTTACAAAGAAAATCTAAAAATCAAAGCAAAATTAAAACTAAAACAAAAAGTTTCAAAAGAAAAGAAAGCTATTGTTATAAAATATCTCTACTACCTAATAAAACAAATGACCCCCTCCCCATTTTCAACAATTCAGCCTTTGATATCCCAAATATACCCTTCTCTTTACTGATGTATTTCTACACTCCCTTAATAAAATACCACATCTACCCCTCTTACACCCCCATCACGTACAGACGACATACAAAAAAAAACACACGCATCAAAGAACCCACATATTCTCTCTGCCAACAACCCCTCCCCCTCTCTATCCATTCTCACCGCCATCAATCACCAACACCACCGTCGATCAACACCACCGGCGTCAATCACCACCACCGTCGATCACCACACCGTCGATCACCACACCGTCGATCACCACCACCGTCAATCACCGGCACCGTCATCACACACACACACCCCCCATCTGCGCCGCCTTCTCCGACCACCATACGCACCGATCAAACCCCCACCATCGACACCATCTCCTCGAGGCAATCAGGCATCTTTCCCCCAATTTCCAATCGCAATGTCTTAGGTAAAAACATCGCAATTAAGAACTAATTTTTAGGGTTTTTCTGTTCCGATAGGTTCAGTTTTTTTTTGTTATAAATTATGTTTTAATTTCGTTAACTAATTATGTTGTTTATAGGTCGATGATAACAGAAACTCATTGTATGTTATGTGTATGTGTGTGTGTATATCATCCGCTTCCAAATTTGTTGCTTTTTTTTCCTTTCTTTTTTGCTTAAATCTCAGTTAAGTATATGTGTATGAGTGAAGGTGGTTGTACATGTGTATGAGTGAGCATACACTTTGATACCATTAGCTCTTGAATGACGTTTGTATGATTAGTATGGGTTCCATTTTGCAGTCACTTGGATCGTATTGGAGCTCTTCCATACTTCACTGAAGTTTGTCATTATAATGGACCAATTTACAGGATGATTAGCTTGGTTTGTGTTTTAATCAAATTTAATGGGGTTATGTAGGTTCAATTTATGACCATGGAATTTGTTTTTACAGGATGCCTGCGGGCAAGGAAAAGTTTGTGGCTATTGCAGATATTCAAGGGTGGGGATATACAGACAGTGACTACCGTGGATATCTTGTCACACTCTCTATATTGCAGGTTTGCAAGCATTTCACCTTAATTCCAGAGAACTATACTTACATTATGATACCTTAGATTAAGGTGATGACAAAAGAATACATATTAGTTTCTGATGAAAAAATATTGATGTTTATGACAGTATTACTATCCGGAACGACTTGGCAGCATGTAAAAATATTAAGGTGATGTTTATGGCAGCATATATGGAAGATGATTTATCCTTTTATTGATGAAAAAACAAAGAAAAAGGTAAACTGTAAAGGCGCAATTTCGAGACACCTACTTATAAATTTGTCAATCCCGGATATGTTTTACCTCCAACTGGTCTGTTTGAAATGTAAAAGCATAGCTTAAAAAGGTATTGGGGCAAATGGGTCAAACGGGTTGAAAGTCACCCCAAGTGTCTGGGTCAAATGCATAAAACGAGTGAAATTAGTTTATTCAAACAATTACATTATCAATGCACTGTTATAAATCTTGTAATCATTGCTGGAAAAATGTTTCCACAAATTTTGTCATAGAAAAATCATTGCACTTTTAACATGGAATTTGTGCTCCAGAAAGTTTCTTTTTAAACAAAATCAGTGATGAAAATGATGATTTTCGTAGACAAGTTTTGATATTTTTTTAAATGGGGTTTAGTCTTCTTTGAGAACTTTATAAATAAATTTCGTTGCTTTCCGTAGAGATATTAAAAGTCAAATTTCTTATCAATATTTTTGTACATGTTTTGGAATGAATTTATTTGATATGGAGTCAACTAACAAAATTATGGCCTTGATTTGTTTTGGTAATTATTTGTCATTGATATTTTTGGTTTCTATTTATGGTAATATGTTTTGGTAACATTCATGATGCACAATAAGATTATGCTATCTTGGAACTCCTCACAGGTATCTCATTAGTAAATTTGCTTTCTTTTTTGTTGCGTTGATTAGCAATATAATGTGAATGTGCAAATTACTTGGACGCATATTGTATGTTCATTTAAATGAGATAGCAGCACAAAGTAATACAGCGAAGCCATCTTGCATTGTCAGCACTCTTTATACACACTCATATGTGTATAATCCTTTCACGTTTGTAATTGTCAGAGATATCCTGCCTTTCCTTTGCTGAATGAAGATATATAGGGCTAATAGTGACATGAAGCTTACAGTTGCAATTGGAGTGGAATCCCCCACACTCAAACCGGTTGTCTTCTTTTTATTCTAGAGAATGGAGTGTCACAGAGAAGGTAAAGAGAGTGTACAAATATAAGTAAAGAGTATCAGTTGAAAAGCGTCAAGAGCGCAAAGTTTAGCATCCGGTTTCGTGATTTTCTATTACTTGCGGTGGCAGTGATTGCGGAGATAAGAGGTCCAGAAGTCCATTGAACAGGTACACAGCAAGTTCCTTTTCCAGTCCAAAATAGATGTATCTCAAGGTAGTAATCTGAAATCCGAGGCATTGCTTCCCTTGAAACGGGAGTACGGGACTAAAGGAAGCCCCTGCTACCCTCTTTGTATCAAAATCTGGGAACACCATACTATGTATACTTCATACTACGTCGCAAAATGGGTGGGTCAGGCGGGTTGGGTAAAAGGTCAAAATGGTTTCGGGATGAAACTACCCAATTTTAGTCCACGTCTAGGTTGAGCTGCACACATTTTTGTCCATTTTCAATAGTAACCAATGATTTTAGTATATTACATAAACAATATTATTACAAGAATAACTTAAATTTTTAAATAGGACCTTCTTTAAGAGGTTGTATTATTAAAAACTATGACCTTCAACCCGTTTGCAACATTTGGCCCATTTCCCATTTTAGCTCACTTTTTGATCCGACTGTTTATGATTAAACACAACCCATATGGACCGACTCAATAGTAGATGGGCCGAAATAGCCACCTCTACTTCATACCAAAAAATTATACACTTCATTAGTTAAAAGATTATAAATTTGCTTAGCATTCACTAAAGGTCAAATGTAGTGGATATTATGAATGCTAAATATGTGATGTGAACTACTTCCCGTAAGTCTATTCATCACAGACCTGCAGATAAATGTCAAAGGCGATGCCTTTCCAGACCCCTACCATCTTCTATCTGTAGTTCTGCAAACTGGAGGTTCACAGTGTAGTCACAGTTCTCCAGCCGTAAACCATAGTCTCTGTAACCAATGAAGTCATTTATGTCATTTATCTAATTATGAAGTCAGATACATGGAGGTTCATTTATGTGATTATGTTGTAGTTTTGATTATATATATATTGTAGTTTTCCTTAAATCTAATGTTTGGTTAGCATAATTGTTAGATGTTAGTCATTTATCTATTTATTTATTACATCTGGTTTAGATAATGTTGAAAAATATTCTCATTCTATTTCTTAAATTAATGCAGCTTTACTACTTCTTATGCTCAATTTGTGTCTTCTCAATTTAATGTATCTTATTCGTTGGCCCTTAATAATGGAATATAATGTAAATTCTATTTCTTTATTATTTTCAACGCTCTAAGGAGCATAGGCTATGATGTGCTTGGTGGGATGATCATTTTTTAAAGAGTTATATTCTTTTTATTGAGTTTTATTTAGTACCTAACTATGAGATAGTTTTTTTTTATTGGAAACAATGTTTCCTGTTATTGGGTTTTTTTTTTTGAAAGGTGCGGATAGAATATCACATCGGGAGGTCTAGACTATGTTGTCCTAACCGTTTACATGCTAGAGAGCCCCCTCACTCTCAATACCTGTTATTGGTGTGTTGTTTAACTATTTGACTTTGCAATTTCTTAAGAGGCTTATAGAGGATAACTATGGAAAAACAGCAATGTCCCGCAGTGGTTGACGTGACCTAAAAGCCTTAGACTCTGATTAACGTATTTGCTTATTGAATTCTTATATGGTCATAATATAGTTGCTATTTTATGTTAACATTCCTGAGTAATATTTTAATTAAGTGTTTATGAGTAATAATTACAACCCATGAGTTCGTTCGTACAGTAACGCAACAACACGATACGCCACACTTAACGACCGCTTTCAGGTCCCGCCGCAACGCGCGGGTACCTTGCTAGTACTATATAAAACATTTCCCCCCATCCCCATTTCTTAAAAGAAGATTTGATCTACCTAAAATGTCTCCTACTCTTATTTATTATTTTAAACATTTTCACTTAATATACCTATAATACCCCTATTAATTTATACTATCTATCCATTAACTCCTAAAATAACTTCACCACTCCCTTTCCATCAATTACTTTTATATTAATTACCTACACTACTCGCCGCCGCAGCCACCACCACTACCAGTCGTCGCCACCAACTTCGCCGTCGTATTATGCGGGCATTCATCTAGTTTACTAAAACTTTAAACTTGCATACGTGGCTATCCTCATTGATTGAAAAATACTACCAATTACATCATCAAGACTTCATCTCTAGTAATGTTAGAGATATATAAATGTTTGTTATATTTATGATGCTATCCGGTTTTTTAATCCGTCCGACCGGTTCGACCGAGACCGGTAAAGACGTCCGGTCCGGTCGTGAAAACATTGCAATTAATTCACCTTTTTCCCCTGGTTTGATCGGCTCAGCAACAACAGGATCAACCTTAAATTAAAGACAAAACAAATATTAACATCGATCCATACATACAGATATGCTTCCTTGAAATATAGATGCTATAAACAAATATACCTAAACAGATCTGCGGGAACAGTGATGTCAGAGATGTGTTAGCAGTTTTCAAAATCGGCTGGGGATTTGAAACCGAGATGAGAGCATCTGAGAGAGGGAAATTGAAACCTAAAATGAGAGCATCTAAGAGAGAGCGCATCTAGGAGAGGGGATTTGAATTTTGAAAATTATGAGTGAAAACCTAGATGGAAAGTAGCTGAGTGGAAACCCTTGAAGGAGCGTGTTCAATACGTTTAAGACGCTTTTAAGACAGGTACACATTAAGACGCTTGTAAATTATGTTTCTTTGTTTGTATTTAAGACGTGTACGAATAAAATAAACATGATGTACAGGCTCCTTATATATATAGTATAGATATATATAAATGTATTTAATAATATAAAATATACTCTATGAATGTGCCATATATAACTGTTCATGAATCTCGTATATCTATCCAAAATTTCTTTCCGACCTCCAAGATTATATGCATTTTGGTGGTTTTAATGAAACACTGGCTAATTAACTCGGGTTTAACCCGAGCATTTAATAAAATTTTTGATAATAACGTATCATCGCCACTAAAGTTCCGACGAAATGGATTGGGCCAATTCTCAAATATCTATGTGATAATTTACTAAAGCATTTTATAGTTTTGATAAACAAAATGCATATAGCTACCTTCAAGCTTTTTTGTATCAAATATTTGGTGTGCATACACAACAAACATAAATATATCTGATGATAATTTTATTTTTTAATTCAAGCTTTTTAATTAGTTACTTTTTATTTCATCTTTTTATCAAAAGACATGTAAAAAAAATAAAAAAGCTATGTAGTTATGTATTTTAACTCCAAAATATATTTTTTTACTTGGAGATAGGTCATTGATTTGAGCAAGACTAAGATAGAAATTATGGAACTATATATGGAAAATTCATATAGTAAAAAAGAGAGTGTCAATATTAATTTTAATCTTTTTTTGAAGTAAAATATTGCTAAAATCTTAAATTTATATATTTTTATTTTTAAATATGATGTCATGGTAATCTTACCAGGGTGACCTTTTACCCAAAAAATATGATGTCATGGTTTTTAGAAACATTGGTAGGAAGAAATGTGGGCTTGCCAAATAGGAAATTTTTTAAAAATACCTTCTAGAAAGAAGTCTCTTTTATTTACATAAAAGATTAAGACAAAAATGTCGAAAATATTATAGTGCACAGTTACAAACTATGAAAACAGAACAAGACAACAAAAAACGATGCCAAGTAACAAATTATTTGAAAATTGATGAAATTACCTTCAAACCGGAGGAACCTCCCCCATAACAAATGTACCAAACAGCCTGCATCATTTTTCCGGCCATATTATTCATCGACCGGCCCAAGTTTCTGATCTACAGCTTCAACTTGAAGGTGAGGGAGCAAGTTAGGAGGATATTGACAGCATATGTTGAGTGGAATTGTTTCTGAAAGATTCCTAATGCAACTCTGTTTGGAATTGTTTTGATTCTTAATCATGTGTTGACAACAATGATTTTTGTATTATGTGAACAGGATAATTTAGTGCTAATTTATTACTTAATGATTGTCATAGATGTATGAGTAAAATATATGAGTATTCAATCATATAACATATGAATATATAAATTGCTGCTAGGTTTATAAGACATACAAGAAGATTTATTATCATCAGAAAAGAAGAATATTCACATATGTGGTTTCTTCGTTTTCAAGAACATGTTCAGATCAAGACCCACCCCATTAACACGTCTCTTAGTACTAGTTTACATGTCTAAGTCTAGCGAATACACAAAAAATATAATAGACGACAGCTGATACACTCCAACTATAAAACCATAAGACACACCCCAACTATAAAACCAAAACCAAGTAAAGTTCATCGTGTTATCTCACGGCTCCACAACCACCTTCCCAGTAGCATGCCCCTCGATGCTCTTGGCCCAGGCCTCTTCAGCCCGACTTAGAGGATATGTCGAATCAATCACAGTTTTCAATTTCTCTTCCTTAACCAACTTTACAAGACACTCAATCTCCTCTGCCTTTGGTATCACAATTAGTGGCTGGAGTTGCTTCTTTGAGAAGGTGATTGTGTTCACAGCATAAGTCCAAAATGTACCACCACTCGGGGTTATATCGATTACCTTCCCAGTTGGGCTAAGGTTAGGCTTAAAGGTTGACCATGGGATACCAGTGGTGCAATGAATCACTATATCATACTTCTGACCTGATGGGCTTTTGAGGGCAGCTCCTTCTGGCGTCTTGTAGTCGAGAACCTCGTTGGCCCCTAAACTTTTGACAAATTCGATATTACGGGCACCACATGTTGCTGTGACGTGGGTGTTACCAAGTTTTGCTAGTTGGACCGCATAGTGTCCCACCCCACCTGAACCGGCAGTTACAAGAACATTTGTAAATGGTTCGTTCTTGTCCAGCTTCAGCCCGCCAGTCACAGTAAGGGCATGGAGGGCGGTGCATCCTGCAACAACAAGACTGGCGCCATCTGCAGCTGATACTTCTGGTGGTCGGTGAACTGTAATGCTTTCCTTAGCCACGGCATACTTAGCCAGTCCTCCACCTGCTCCCCCCTGTCATCCCGTCCAGAATAGAAAGCAAATAAGGATAAAAACTTTTGTAGTTTATCCGCTAAAATGAATTTAGGATACCCTTACAAACCCACACTCAAAATTTGGTGCATTGAAAGAATATGAACTTGTGTCGTCACAGTTATCAATTCAGAGGGAGATTTCAACCCATTTGCTTTATATATGGATTCATGTGGGTTGAGTTTCAGTTCAAAAGGGTCAGATGGATCAAATCAAGGAATTTAGTCAAAAGAATATTGTTTTTGCAATCATAACTACCTATTTAGATATTTATAAAAACGATAGACAAAAAAGGATCTGCAAGACTAACCCAACCCAGCCCACTTAAGCTTGTTACCCGACCTCCAAATGTTGCCACCCCACCCCCCAATTGCAAATAACAAACGAGTATGAATATAAAGTACCACTATTACTATTAACTCGATTCTCAACCTCTAATTAGCAGCAATCGAGCAATAAGTAAGTCAACAAAACTAAAAGAAACAAAGTCACAAAAAACAAAGATGAAACTCACAAGGTAGGTAATAACTTTGTCACCAACTTTAAATTTCTCTACCCCAGGTCCAATCTCCACAACCTCTCCTGCTACATCACTAACTGCTCCAACAAAAGAATATTGTTATGTATATGCATACGTGTGTGTTGGTATATAATATATGGAGACAAAAAGAAAGTTGACAAGCCACATAGTCGAACAGGTTGGGACGCTTTGTTACTTTACGTATAATATCAAAATATCAATATATTAAAGATTATAAATTTAGAATGCTAAGATAACAATGTAATCCTTTATAATCAACGATTACGGATGTCACTTTGGATAACTTTAGACCACTAATCTCTTTGATTAGCTAAGTTTATAAAATCAGGACTGATATGCCGAATCATCAGTGACACACAAAAAACTTTAGAACAGCAAGCTAACACAATAACGAACCAAAATTTGAAAAAGTGAAAACGAAAACGGTATCGGCTAAGACATCTGTCATGAATTGGGTTTTTATCCAAGTGTTTGCTAGAACTTGTCTAACTTTTAAGCTTTCGTTTTGTATGATATGTGACGGTCTACATTCTGTCCTGCATCGCTAAATGATGATTCTGATTGAAGTATCAAACTAACCTGGAGTATAAGGAAACTTTCGGGGCATGATAGGGCGAGCTATGCCTTTCTGAACTTTCGAGTCGATAGGATTAATGCTTGCTGCTTCTATTTTCACCAGAATCTCGACTTTGCCGGGAGCAGGAACAGGGATTTCAACATGCTGCATATGATGCATATAGTACATATAACCAACATGAAATTGGTACACTAACAAATAGGAACAGTTTATTACAATAGATCTCTTGTAGCGAAGCTGTATCTACTGTATCCAAGAGTTAGAGGATCCTTGCATGGAAAAATAGAAAAATGGAAAACGGGCTAGATAGAAGCCTAACTATGCTCATAACTATTCAGTACTGCGGCATGCCCTAAATGGACAAAAAGCTCATAATGAGTTGACGATGGAGCAAACAACCTAGCTTAGCCCAACTAACGGATCCAAACGCTTGTTTCAGCCTCTGATTTTGAATTTCCTCTAATTCTATTTTTATTTGATTTCATATTAATAACGAATCACATGGAATCCGGCCTGGTCATGGATTCACACGGTTTATTAGTTGACGAATTTCATTTTAATAGAAAATCGTATCTCAAATAACGAGTACGAAGCTTATCCTCAACAATCGATTCTTCTTTGATATCATCATCTATACTACACTATAAAGCAATTTGTAACCTATCCAAAAAAAAACATTCAGGCATTCATTTCTAAATCCTCTTGAAACTAAGCGGTTTAATCTAGGCAGCCCAATACTACTTTTCTTATGTCCATTCAATCTAGGCCATGCAATATGATCTTGATCAAATTTATTTAATCTAATCTAAGTTAGTAGTATTTTGATCAAGTTCATTTAATCTAAGGCCACACAATACTCTTTGATCAACTTTATTGCGCCCAATACCATATTTGATCATTATGGGTCCACGGACTAGAGTGACTTTGGGTGGATAACAGGTCTCAGGTTCGAACATGCCCTCTGGCGTGCCCCACTGACACACACAGAGGAGTTGTTGGAGCTATTCTTTGCACTGGTGCCAAAGGCAACGGGGTATTTTAACCTATGTTGCGCGCCCAATACCTTTGTCAAGTTCATTTGATCTAGGTCGCTCGATAATACTACTTTGAGCATGTTCTTTTTTATCTAGGCAACTAATTAAGGTGGTGTTTGGCTTAGCTTATTTTCAAGCTTATTTGCTTATTTGAGTTTGGCTTATGTTTAATAATACTCGTTTTTGTGGCTTATTTTTGGACTTACGAGCTTATTTTTCATGATAAGCTGGTAAGTCCAAAAATAAGCCACAAGAACGAGATAAGCCAAACACCCTAAATACTAAATACTCTATTGATCATATTCATTTAATTCATTTAGGCAGGTAACTCAATACTATTTTAACCATGTTCATTTAATGTAAAATCCTCAAGTCTCACTCCGGCTAAAAGATAATACTAAATAATTACAGTAGTAAAAGAAAACAAGTGAAGGAATAAGTAGTTAAATGTAAATAGTAATCCTATATGTTTTTTTACCTTCAAACCAGCGGAACCTCCACCATAAGAATCGTAAGAAACAGCCTCCATCATTTTTCCTGATGCCATATTTTTACCGCTAAAATAATACAACTCTATAGGTTACCGTTTCGTTTATTACTATTATTTTTATATAGGAAAATGTGAATGGGGTTTATTGTTTTGTTTTTGAGAAGTTTGAATCGGTTGACATGAAGACGATTCTCTTTGACTTCTAGATATTTTATTTTGGGGACATATCATATATATTATATTATATTAATATATTTATCTTTATATATACTGAAAGACAACTGACCTAACTTCAATTGACCAATCACAGTTCTTAATTTCTTTAAATTAAGTTTTTAAACATGTGACTAAATTGTCATAATTAAAATTATAAATTAGAAAATATGGGCCCAC